>CAJQUN010002243.1:0-29990 GCA_907163345.1 Haberlea rhodopensis
CCATAGCATGAGATGGTTGGAGGCTTCCGCCACAGTGAGAGCTAGGTTTTTCGAACCCCTTGGCTCGAGATGGTCGAGCCGCCACCGTCATGAATCGTGCATAAGCCGAGACACCGCCGTTGGACTAGAGAATTCGAACCCTAGGGTTCAAGTGGCTCACGGCCGCCGCAAGTTTTAGAGGCTAGGGTTTCGAACCCTTAGACACTTGCGGCCCATGAAGGCGCCGATATGACTAGGGTTTCGAACCTAGTCACATGCGTGGTGGGGCCGTGGTTTTGGGCTAAGGTTTCGTGACATGTGATGTCCCGAGCGTCGATAATTTCATAAAATTATTTTACAGTTTTTATTGGGATTAAATTTTAAAATGGTTTAGAATTTAATTAATTATGTTATTGCAAGTTATATGTGTTGTTGAGCATGGTGCATGGTTATAGCCCTTTAACCTATTAGATAGGATTTGTGAATGTTTTGTATTTAATACGATCTGCGAGTCATGCCTTCTCTATTTTTTGAATGTATTCCCTCCCCTATGCTTCCCCCCCATCGATGTAACTCGAGGAAATTCTCTAAATCATGCATTGTTATATAGTTTAGTTAGAATTTCATGATGGAGATCAATGAAGACGGACCATGGTGTCGGGTTTGAGAAGGCCATCCACAAAAGGGAGCCAAAGAGGTGCTTCTTGAAGAAGTTACCCTTAGGTTGATGTGATGACCAGGGATTATAGGTGTTAATCCGCGAGTGTTAAATAATCCTAAAGTGGTTTTACGTGGCGATTGGAATTTTAATCGAGGTTGGGCCTTCTGGGCTCGTTTATTTTGGTAGTTGGGATCGTTGGATCCAGAGGTTGAGATTGTATTCTCATTTGGGTGAAAAACCTAAGAGTTGGTTTTTAGTGTTGTCTCGGGATCTCGGGTGCTGTGTGAGCACCGGTAGGGGTTTTGGAGTTAGTAGAGGGGGTTTTTGAAAACAGATAATTTTTAATGAATCTTGATTGTATTTGTGGGGCTATTAATTTTTCGTCGGATTTTTGCCAACCTCTATAAATACCAATTGAACCCAAAAATTTTAGAATTTTTTTCATTCAGCCCCAATTTTTTCCTCACCTCTCTCCCGCGCGCCCCTCCCGTCTGCTACAGCGCCGCTTCAGGCGCTTCGCCCGCCGCCGTTCGGCGAGTGCGACCTATCACGGCTTCGTCTCGTCGAGGCGCAGCTAACCCCTCCGTCAATTCGAAGTTTCATCGCGATTTGAAGTCGAATTTTGGCTGGAAGCGCCGATCCCCAATTTCTAGGGTTCATCGGATTCGTCCGATTTCTTCCAATTTTCGATTGGGTAACCTCCCTTGCCCCTTTGTCGTCGTTATTGTGTAATTCCCTGCCATTTTTTGTGTTCAATTTGTTCGAATTATTGCTGTTGGCGTGAGTTGGTTCGATTTGAGCGCTGGTTGCGTGAATAAGGTTTCGAAAATTTGGGGGTTTTTGGCAAGGATGATGATTCTTGCTTGGATAGCTTAATTCTCTTTTTAGATGAATTATGGTGTTTATTTGGGTTCGAAATTGTGAGATTCGGGTTTCGATTTTTTTTTGTAGGGTATTCTTTGAACAAAATTTCGATATTGTCTCATTTATTTCCCTCCCTGCATGGTACCCTGCCCCGGGTCTTTTAAAAGGTTAATTGTCGTGTGTTGACAATATTTTGAGGGTTATATGGTGTGCTTGAGCAGGGTTACATGTTCGTAAATAATTGTGAATTATTTATCGTGTTAGCACATCATTCCTCGGGGCATGGAACTCGGGCAAGGTTTGGCTCGGACTTCGGAGGTTTAAGGTACGTGCGACGTACGAGCATTTCTATATATTAGGGCATTTGTGAATGCATAATGAAATTTGATTTCATTGAATAATCGCGCATGAGGATTATATATATATATGTTGATATAGCCAAGGAATGACCCAAATCTTGATATCGCCGCTTGTAGCGTGCATGACACTAGAGTAGGATGACTCTTACATGAATATATGGGGTACTGGGTTTATATGACCATTGTAGGGCATTTGAGATGCCTGAGAATGATCGTGGGATCATGTATTCATTATAAGGCATTTGAGATGTCTAGGTATAATGAAGAATTGGTAAAATAAATGCTAGGCATTTGAGCTATCTGTAATTGATAGCGAGGTTGTGAAATCAGTATTAGATATTGAGATATCTATATTTGCATGTTAATGAGTTGCAACCACTATCTGTTGATATTCGAGTATTAGGCATGCGATGAGTTAATCAATGCGTTGATTTACTGATTTTTGAGATTTGATGAGTTTGATGATTGTGAGAACAGGGACAGTACACGGAATCCCGGATGAGGATGTTGCCATCCAGGGAGTATCATTTAAAATTCATTTATATTTACTTGTGTTGTAAATTATGAATTTCATTATTGTGATTATGAGATTTTGTGTATTGGTATGCTCACCCCATTGGGGGCTGTCTCTGTTGGGGCAGGTGAACAGGTGCATCGATGGCTGTGGAGCTGAGCTCGAGCTGTTGATTTGATGTACTCACAGGATCGTGGTACCAGGGCTTGATGGAGCACGGTATCGTATAGAGTACTTATATACACACGAGGTTTATATACACATTCATGATGCTCGCATGTGAGCACGGACATTCTTGTATATGGGTTGTATATAAAGGCATGAGCATTCCTCTCTTTCATTATATGTTGCATGGCAATTGTGTAGAATTGCTAATGATATGAGAGTCGTTAGTGTATTATGTGGGTGTTGAGACCCATTTATGTCGTCATATGTGTGGTGTCTTCCCTGGCTGGGAATTTACTTGGTATTACTGCTTTCTGATGAGTATTATGTTTTCCCTGGCCGGGAATTATGTTATGTGTTGTGCTTTTACTTCGGGATAGCTATATTTATGGGGAGACTCTGCCCAAATTTTTATAAAAGTCCACAATGTGAAAAGTGGCAAAAAGGGTTGGTATTGGGCGAACTTTGTGAGTCTCTTTCGTTGTTAGGCTGATGACCTTATAACATTGAGTGTTAAAGGAATTATTTTTAATTGCCATGCAATGATAAAGTATCATCTGAGCTTCCCGATTGGCTTTTTATTGAAAGCATGTGCCACACATAGTGGTTAATACACTAATTAAGGGTTAAGGGCTTGGGGTCCTTACATTAGTGGTATCAGAGCAGTGGTTGCTCTTTGGGGCTGTTAAGGGCCTAAGACGTTATTGATAGCACATACTTATGCATGATGGCATTAATGTTGTATGACACAACTAGTTGTTTATGTGCTTTTTTCTGATATGAAAAGTGGTATTGCTAATCAGTTTGATTGCAGGAATCGTGTGGAACACGATAGGATGGCATTAATAGTGATGTCTGGCACTCCGTGTGTTATGTGCCAATGAATCTGATTTTGTAAGAGAATCAGGCAAAGGGATATTTCCGAGGTAACATGTCTTGGTATACGTATTGACTTGCAAGTGGTTGCATTTATGCATTGGATGATTGCTGCATAGCGTATATGGCTATTGTTGCTAACCATGATGGTTGCAGGTTACAGGAAATATGGAGTACGTAAGCGACGTACGGGTATCCCAACGGTAACATGTATTCATGTTTGTCTGTGTGACACATGATGAATGCAATGTGATGCATTACGGTTATGATACATGTTATTATGCATTGTTGTTGCACATTGTGATGTGGAATAAAGAGGTGTATTTCACGAGTCAGGGCGATCACAGTTAAGGTTTAATGCTTACGCTTTATCGCTGCGCATGTGGAGCGGGAGGGGGGAGGCTCGCTGGCACATGGAGGCGAGGTATACCATACTGAGCGAGGAAGAGATACCGCTAGTATGAAGAAGCGAGTATGCGATACCGCTTGTTTTGAGATTATGAAAGCGAGGAAGCATTAAAATAACTGATGATGACTGACTCAAGAAAGGATGATGATGCATTCCTTTGTGATGACACGGATGATAGCGGTGATGTGTCCCGCTGTGTCGATTTATATTCATTCCATTGTGATGACACGGATGATAGCGGTGATGTGTCCCGCTGTGTCGATTTATATTCATTCCATTGTGATGACACGGATGATAGCGGTGATGTGTCCCGCTGTGTCGATTTATATTCATTCCATTGTGATGACACGGATGGTAGCGGTGATGTGTTCCGCTGTGTCGATTTGTATTTATAAGCGACAGTTCATTCCGCTATATTGATTGGCGAGGGTTCATTCCGCCAGGTGTATTTATAGCGACGGTTCATTCCGCTATATTGATTGGCGATGGTTTATACCGCCGGACACGGATGATAGCGGTGATGTGTCCCGCTGTGTCGATGATGATGATTCACCTCTTTGTGATTATTGGTGATGATTCGTGCCGCCGTATATATAGATAGCGATGCCTCTTTCCGCTATTATGTGGACGATGATTCATGCTCAGGTGTATAGCGAGGTTTCATGCCACTTATTGTATGACGAGGTGTCATGCCGTCGATTCTATAGCGAGGGATTGTGCCGCTATGTACTCAGCACAGGATTTTGCCGCCTTCGAGCGATGGGTGCTGATTACGCACTATTATTGAGCGACGGAGACAGGTATGCCGCTATATTGTTAGCGATGAGGTATGAGATATTGCTATTCTATTAGCTTTATTGTATCTGGCATGCGTTGATATACATGTTTTATTATGCCTATTTTACTATCATGATGGTGGATGACATGTATCGTCACTAGTTGACAATGCCTTAGATGCCATGAGTTGGCATGTATCGTCACAGGATGACGATGACGATGGTGTAGGAGATGTCTTATTAGACATGCATCATCGTTACGATGATCGATGCGTTGAGTATACGTATTCAGTGGTATGCCTTGGGTGCCAGTACCGAGCACAAGGTGGTGTGTGCGGCACCGATTGACGTGACCCTTATACCGAGCGGGTTGCTCGAGGAATGGTTGGATGCGCTGTACATGTGATTGTACCGCAGCTTACGTTTGGGGTGATCATTTTACGAGTGATGATACCCTTGAGGTATGCTCGTTGGAATGGCTCTTGGCCATGTGATTTGACGACAGGAGTAATCACGAGGAAATTACTCGCTTTCTGTCGATGTGACATGTGGTAGACCTGGTCACACCACCCTTGAGGGTGTAGGATGGGTCCTAAGGGAGTAGGATCAGGTTATGTTAAGTACATAGGGACATTGGAGTGTCCAGGGTGTATCGGCATTAGAGGAATGTTGGATAAAGACCCACTACTCTATTGAGTTTTCTTCCCACAGTATGGTATGCCGTGCGGAAACATCCATCTTATTGGTAGGTTTGAGGTGAACCTAGAGAGGCAGCGACTAGTTTGTCTGCCGTGTGTGTGCAGCACCATGAGGGGCTTGCTAGAGCCGTTATACTGCTCGTTGGAACCAAGTTTAGCAAATCGTAAGGTGATACGATGTGGATTGTGGTGGACTCTAGTAGTCACCACGTCATTTGAGACTGAGGTTGTGCATGCCTCACTGAAACGTGTATACGTTTGTGTTTAATCTTGGTGAGACTTGTCTGGGACAGCTCAGGATGTTGGAGTACCAACAAGAGAGTCATCAGGTCGTTATTGACTCAATCTAAGGGAATCCGTGTATTTGGGATGCAATGGGTGTTATTGTATCCAGTTTTTCCGAACAGTGGTTCGAGACTAGTGGATCTCGAGTTCGATGGCACTTCCCTTGTGAGGAAGGGGGGTAGTACTATACCTATTTGGGGAATCTTTGAAAGATTCGGTAAGTTGGTGCATGTGGTGTTGATTTTGAGAATCACGCCGTGTTGTTGATCGTCGATTTTCATTCTCCACTGGATGGGAATGACTCAGGATTGACGGTTGTGTTTGGGGCTTAGGGGTATGTTGTAGATACCCGAGCCAAGTGCATTGAGTATGCATGCGATGTCAATACTTAGGCAGGTATACCGGTGAGTATACGGATACCAGTTATTGATTTCCTTTCTGTCAAGCATAGAGTTATGCTATTTTAGGATGGTTAAATCTCTGATGAGAGATATGGAACACCTTGAGATTGGGAATCTCCAGGCAACGAATTTCGGATTTGTTGGGTGTCGCTAACGACACAAGCGTTGAGGATGCAATGGGTTTATTGCATGCCCTTTCAGAATTTTGAAACTCTATGGAGTCTCGATTGTTTATTACGACCAGGATGTGGTTCTTGGGACATCCGGAGGTGGACATCTTGTGAGATGTCTTTTGTGTGAATCTGTGGCCGTGAGTTGCCCGATCCGAGTTGCAGAGGGTGCAACTGCTCCTTGGATGGAGGTGGTCTGTATAGCGGGAAACCAGGTTTGGTATGTGTACACCGTGGTGTACTAGTGTTTCCCTCGTAACGATGTATGTGAGACATCGTGAGTCTTGGTAGAGATGTCATGGAATGATATCTACGATAGAATCAGGAGCGATTCGAATCCTACAGTTTCAGTTGACTAACTGCTTTTGGATTATTAGCGTTGAGCTGTGCTGACGCTCTTTGACGTTATGATGGATTGGAAGTCTATTCCACTCAGAGTTTGACACGAGGTCAACGTTCTCATGGTTGAGGTGTCATTCAGGATGCATTCTTACTAGTTGTATTAGAGCTAAGGATGACTGTCCGATCTACAGTCGTAAGTATTGGTTGTTTTGCAGTCATGAGAGACTGCCTTTTTGGAATGACCCGCATCGAAGTTATGGCTTCATATTGTGGTGTAGCCCGGGTGTTACGTGATACACCAGTGCTAATTTCGAGGACGAAATTCTTTTAGTGGGGGATATTGTGATGACCAGGGATTATAGGTGTTAATCCCGCAGTGTTAATAATCCCTAAAGTGGTTTTACGTGGCGATTTGGAATTTATTCGAGGTGTTGGGCCTTCTGGGCTCGTTTATTTGGGTAGTTGGGATCGTTGGATCCAGAGGTTGAGATTGTATTCTCATTTGGGTGAAAAACC
Organism: Haberlea rhodopensis; assembly: GCA_907163345.1. NCBI lineage: Eukaryota > Viridiplantae > Streptophyta > Magnoliopsida > Lamiales > Gesneriaceae > Haberlea > Haberlea rhodopensis. The sequence goes on from CAJQUN010002243.1 coordinate 7,016, forward strand.
TAAGAGTTGGGTTTTTAGTGTGTCTCGGGATTTCGGGTGCTGTGTGAGCACCGGTAGGGGGTTTTGGAGTTAGAGAGAGGGTTTTTGAAAACAGATGATTTTTAATGAATCTTGATATATTTGTGGGGCTATTAATTTTTCGGGGTATTTTTGCTATAAATACCAATTGAACCCAAAATTTTAGAATTTTTTTCATTTCAGCCCCAATTTTTCCTCCCTCTCTCCCGCGCGCCCCTCCCGTCTGCTACAGCTCCCCCGCCGCTTCAGGCGCTTCGCCCGCCGCCGTTCGGCGCGTGCGACCTATCACCGGCTTCGTCTCGTCGAGGCGCAGCTAACCCCTCCGTCAATTCGAAGTTTCATCGCGATTTGAAGTCGAATTTTGGCTGGAAGCGCCGATCCCCAATTTCTAGGGTTCATCGGATTTCGTCCGATTTCTTCCGATTTTTGATTGGGTAACCTCCCTTGCCCCTTTGTCGTCGTTATTGTGTAATTCCCTGCCATTTTTGTGTTCAATTTGTTCGAATTATTGCTGTTGGCGTGAGTTGGTTCGATTTGAGCGCTGGTTGCGTGAATAAGGTTCGAAAATTTGGGGGTTTTTGGCAAGGATGATGATTCTTGCTTGGATAGCTTAATTCTCTTTTTAGATGAATTATGGTGTTTATTTGGGTTCGAAATTGTGAGATTCGGGTTCGATTTTTTTTTGTAGGGTATTCTTGAACAAATTTCGATATTGTCTCATTTATTTCCCTCCCTGCATGTACCCTGCCCCGGGTCTTTTAAAAGGTTAATTGTCGTGTGTTGATAATATTTTGAGGGTTATAGGTGTGCTTGAGCATGGGTTACATGTTCGTAAATAATTGTGAATTATTTATCGTGTTAGCACATCATTCCTTGGGGCATGGAACTCGGGCAAGGTTTGGCTCGAACTTCGGAGGTTTAAGGTACGTGCGACGTACGAGCATTTCTATATATTAGGGCATTTGTGAATGCATAATGAAATTTGATTTCATTGAATAATCGCGCATGAGGATTATATATATATATGTTGATATAGCCAAGGAATGACCCAAATCTTGATATCGCCGCTTGTAGCGTGCGTGACACTAGAGTAGGATGACTCTTACATGATATATGGGGTACTGGGTTTATATGACCATTGTAGGGCATTTGAGATGCCTGAGAATGATCGTGGGATCATGTATTCATTATAAGACATTTGAGATATCTAGGTATAATGAAGAATTGGTAAAATAAATGCTAGGCATTTGAGCTATCTGTAATTGATAGCGAGGTTGTGAAATCAGTATTAGATATTGAGATATCTATATTTGCATGTTTAATGAGTTGCAACCACTATCTGTTGATATTCGAGTATTAGGCATGCGATGAGTTAATCAATGCGTTGATTTACTGATTTTTGAGATTTGATGAGTTTGATGATTGTGAGAACAGGGACAGTACACGGAATCCCGGATGAGGATGTTGCCATCCAGGGAGTATCATTTAAAATTCATTTATATTTACTTGTGTTGTAAATTATGAATTTCATTATTGTGATTATGAGATTTTGTGTATTGGTATGCTCACCCCATTGGGGGCTGTCTCTGTTGGGGCAGGTGAACAGGTGCATCGATGGCTGTGGAGCTGAGCTCGAGCTGTTGATTTGATGTACTCACAGGATCGTGGTACCAGGGCTTGATGGAGCACGGTATCGTATAGAGTACTTATATACACCCGAGGTTTATATACACATTCATGATGCTCGCATGTGAGCACGGACATTCTTGTATATGGGTTGTATATAAAGGCATGAGCCTTCCTCTCTTTCATTATATGTTGCATGCAATTGTGTAGAATTGCTAATGATATGAGAGTCGTTAGTGTATTATGTGGGTGTTGAGACCCATTTATGTCGTCATATGTGTGGTGTCTTCCCTGGCTGGGAATTTACTTGGTATTACTGCTTTCTGATGAGTATTATGTTTTCCCTGGCCGGGAATTATGTTATGTGTTGTGCTTTTACTTCGGGATAGCTATATTTATGGGGAGACTCTGCCCAAATTTTTATAAAAGTCCATAATGTGAAAAGTGGCAAAAAGGGTTGGTATTGGGCGAACTTTGTGAGTCTCTTTCGTTGTTAGGCTGATGACCTTATAACATTGAGTGTTAAAGGAATTATTTTTAATTGCCATGCAATGATAAAGTATCATCTGAGCTTCCCGATTGGCTTTTTATTGAAAGCATGTGCCACACATAGTGGTTAATACACTAATTAAGGGTTAAGGGCTTGGGGTCCTTACAGTTGACCTTTTAGATTTTCTCATTGGCTTGAGAAATCTTTAGTTGGGGCTATAACCATGTCACGTTTTCATTATGTTGATGTTGATGTTTATATATATATATGTAGATATGTATATATTCATATATGTACTGGACATATTTTCAATATTAATAAAATCATGAGATCAATAAATCCCTCTTATAATATTAAGTTTAAGATGCCTTCCAATTAAAAATACTCGTCAAGACTTCGATTGAACATGTGTGTGTTTGCCAAAGCAAAGCACCGTGACAATCTTAGTAAGACGCGAAAGGATAAAAGTGATATCCGTGTTATTTTAAAAACAAATTGGGTTCGGCTTAACTAGCGTTATCTCAATAGGATTGGGAACGTAGAGGCATGGGGTTGGATAATAATTCATTAGATGAATTTGAACAAAGTGTTGTTAGTCCAACCATCCAAGAATTACATGTGATGTAATTGACAAAGTGTTGTCTACCTAAATAACCGAGTCTTGGGTGATTAGCCAAAGCTAACTCAAGATTAAGTGAAATATGGATCTTGGCCCACTAAAGTTTTCGAGGGTTGATAATTTTAAACAAAATAGTGGGAGTGTCATTTAATATAAGACCATATTAAATGATTAAAATCATAAACTTATTTTGCATATTTATATTGTAGATATCCATGGCAACCAACAACGTTACTAGCACATTATCATTACGATCGGTCCTTGAGAAGGACAAACTTAATGGGACAAATTTCCTAGACTGGTATAGGAATTTGAGGATTGTCCTCAAACAAGAAAAGAAGCAATATGTCCTTGAGGAACCCTTACCTGCTGAGGAGCCTCCCTTGACGGCTGCTAAAGCCGATAAAGATGCTTACAAGAAGCATCAAAATGACGCACTTGATGTTGGGTGCCTTATGCTTGCCACTATGAACTCTGAGCTTCAGAAGCAACATGAGGAAATGGAGGCGTTCGATATGATCGAGCATCTAAAGCAACTGTACCAACAACAAGCAAGACAAGAGAGGTATGACGTCTCTAAAGCATTGTTCCAGTGTAGAATGGTAGAAGGAAGTCTAGTTGGAACATGTACTCAAGATGATTGGGTATATTGAGAATCTGGAGAAGCTGGGTTTTCCTTTGGACCAAGAGTTGGCCACTTACGTGATCTTGCAATCGTTGCCTGAAAGCTTCAGTCAATTTGTCTTGAATTACAATATGATTGAAATTGAAAAGACTCTACCACAGTTACTTGGCATGCTTAGAACTTTTGAAGCAAATAGCAAGAAGTCTAAGCCTACAAATGTTCTTATTGTGAATAAGAGCAAAGGAAAGACTAAAGCTAAGAGCTTCAAGAAGAACAATAAGGTCCTTGTTAAGTCTAAGCCACATGCTTCTGCACTAAAGCCAAAGGGAGGAGTGGCAAAGGAAGGGAACTGTTTCTATTGCGGTGAGACCGGTCATTGGAAAAGGAACTGCAAAGTATATCTGGAAGATCTTAAGAAGACAAAGGGAAGTGTGACTTCCAATTCAGGTATTTTTGTTACAGAAGTCAATTTATCTACTTCATCATCTTGGGTATTAGATACTGGATGTGGATCTCACATTTGTGTAAATGTGCAGGATCTCAAAAGGAGTAGGACGTTGGCGAAAGGCGAATTTGATCTCCGAGTTGGAAATGGAGCAAGAGCTGCTGCATTAGCTGTAGGTGATTACCATTTATCTTTGCCTTCTGGTTTATCATTGATTTTGAAAGACTGTTATTTTGTGCCGTCTATTACCAAAAATATTATTTCTATTTCTTGTTTGGACAAGTGTGGATTTTCATTTTTGATAAAGGACAACTATTGTTCTATTTATTCAAATGATATGTTTTATGCAAGTGCACAAATGATTAATGGTCTTTATATATTAAATCTAGATATGCCCGTCTATAACATTAATACTAAAAGGATTAAGAATAATGATTCTAATCCAACTTATCTCTGGCATTGTCGCTTGGGCCATATAAACGAGAACCGCATATCGAAACTTCATAAGGATGGAGCATTAGATTCATTTGATTTTGAATCATATGAAACATGCGAGTCTTGTTTAATGGGCAAGATGACTAAAGCCCCATTCAAGGGACATGTTGAAAGGGCAAATGTTTTATTGGGACTAATACATAATGATGTATGTGGACCAATAAGCACACATGCTAGAGGTGGTTTTCAATACTTCGTTACATTTACTGATGACTTCAGTAGATATGGTTATGTGTACCTAATGAAACATAAGTACGAAACCTTTGAAAAGTTCAAAGATTTCAAGAATGAAGTACAAAACCAACTTGGCAAAAGTATCAAAATCCTTCGATCAGATCGAGGAGGTGAATACTTAAGCCAAGAGTTTCATGACTATCTAAAGGAGTGTGGGATAGTCCCACAACTCACTCCTCCATATACTCCACAATGGAATGGTGTATCCGAGAGGAGGAATCGAACTTTGTTAGACATGGTTCGATCAATGATGAGTCATGCAGATCTTCCGATATCCTTTTGGGGACATGCTTTAGAAACAGCAATATTTATACTGAACCGTGTTCCATCTAAATCAGTGGAAAAGACACCATATGAGATATGGACTGGGAAGCATCCTAGTATGTCTTTTATGAAGATTTGGGGTTGTGAGGCTTTCGTGAGACGTCACGTCTCTAACAAACTTGGACCCAAATCTGATAAGTGTTTATTTGTGGGGTATCCTAAGGAAACGAAAGGATACTATTTATATTATCCCACCGAGAACAAAGTGGTTGTTGCTCGGACTGGTGTCTTTCTTGAAAGAGAATTTATTTCTAGAAAAACTAGTGGGAAACAAATAGAACTTAGTGAAGTTCAACCACAAGAAAACATTGAACATGATATTGAGATGGAAACAGAGCAGACACCACAAGTTGTTGTGGATAAAGTGCCTGCTCAAGAGACACAAGCCCAGCGTAGGTCTGTAAGAGAACACCGGGAGCCACAGAGATATGGATTTCTTGTGACTCAACAAGGTGACTTACTACTTATTGATGAGGATGAGCCGTCATCTTATCAAGAAGCTATAATGGGCACTGATTCTGAGAAATGGCAAGAGGCCATGAAATCTGGGATGGAATCCATGTATGCAAACCAAGTATGGACTTTGGTTGACCCGCCTGAAGGGGTAAGACCCATAGGGTGCAAATGGATTTTCAAGAAGAAGACCGACATGGATGGTAATGTACAAACCTATAAAGGTCGACTGGTAGCTAAAGGTTTCAAACAAATTCATGGTATTGACTATGATGAAACTTGTTCACCAGTTGCCATGGTTAAATCCATAAGGATCTTACTTGCAATAGCTGCATTTCATGATTATGAAATCTGGCAGATGGATGTCAAAACAGTTTTCCTTAATGGAAATCTGCTTGAGGATGTGTAGATGACACAGCCCGAGGGTTTTGTCAATCCAAAGGATGCTGGAAAGATATGCAAGCTACAACGATCCATTTATGGATTGAAGCAAGCTTCTCGGAGTTGGAATCTTCATTTTGATGATGCAGTCAAAGAGTTTGGTTTCATCAAAAACGTAGATGAACCTTGTGTCTACAAGAAGGTCAATGGGAGCATAATTATCTTCCTAATATTGTATGTAGATGACATACTTCTAATTGGGAATGATATCCCTGCCTTACAATCTGTAAAGATTTGGCTAGGAAATTGCTTTTCTATGAAAGACTTGGGTGAAGCCACCTATGTATTAGGAATCAAGATTCTATAGAGATAGATCGAGAAGATTACTTGGCCTAAGTCAAAGTACATACATAGACAAAGTGGTAAAACGGTTTAGCATGCAAGAATCTAAGAAAGGATTCGTGCCTATGACACATGGAATACATCTCTCGAAGGATCAGTGTCCTTCAACACCAGATGAGAGACAACGCATGAGTAAGATTCCATATGCGTCAGCTATTGGATCTATCATGTATGCCATGATATGTACTCGTCCCGATGTCTCGTATGCTTTGAGCATGACGAGCAGATATCAAGTTGATCCAGGTGAAAGTCACTGGATTGCAGTCAAGAATATCCTGAAGTACTTGAGAAGAACTAAGGATACATTCTTGATTTATGGAGGTGAGGAAGAGCTCAATGTAATAGGTTACACTGATGCAAGTTTCCAAACCGACAAAGATGATTTTCGATCGCAGTCAGGATATGTGTATTGCCTAAATGGAGGTTTTGTGAGCTGGAAGAGTTCAAAGCAAGAGACAGTAGCCGATTCTACAACGGAAGCTGAGTGCATTGCTGCCTCAGATGCAGCAAAGGAAGTTGTTTGGATCAGGAAGTTCATTTCTGAACTTGGGGTGATGCCTAGCATTCTAGATCCGATTGAACTCTATTGTGACAACAATGGAGCCATCGCATTGGCTAAGGAACCTAGATCTCACCAAAGATCCAAGCACATACTTCGGCGCTTTCATTTGATTCGAGAAATCTTTGAAAGAGGAGATGTAAAGATATGCAAAGTACCAACAGATGATAATGTATCTGACCCATTGACGAAGCCACTGTCTGATTGGTCTTAGTGCAAGTGGGAGATTTGTTGGGATATGCCCTAAGACATGTCATTAGATGATTGTTTATGACATACAATGTATTATGATTATTATAAATGGTAAATCATTATTATATATTATTCGAATATCTGTGCAATATGAATTGATATATAAGTTAATGTCCTTAGAATAATATTGTATTTTTCTTAAAGATTGTCCCTAGTCAAGTATTATCATAAATCAGGATACTGATAATACATTGAGACTGATATGTTTTGATTGATGAATTAATTCATGGATATGATGTATCAAATCAACACATGGGTACATGTTAAAGAACAATGTACTGGACAGACCCACCATGAGAATGCTACATGGATAGTTATATGTGTAAGTAATCCAACGAGCATACAACGCAACGGAATAATAAAATTTTGGATTACTAAAACCGCGGATCTATTAAACAAGATTCACATGTTTCATATGATTCAAAATCAAATGAATCTAACACTCCATCCTAAATCCTTTTAGTATTTATGTTATAGACATGCATATCTAGATTTAAAACATAAAGACCATTAATCAATTGTGCACTAGCATAAAACATATCATTCAAATAAATGGAGCAACACTTGTCCTTTATAATAAATGAAAAACCAATCTTGTCCAAACAAGAAATTGAAATAATGTTTCTAGTAATAGATGGCACAAAATATCAGTCTTGTAAATCTAATAATAAACCAGAAGGCAAAGTTAAAAAGTAATCTCCTATAGCTAATGCAGCAACTCTTGCTCCATTTCCCACTCGGAGATCAACCTCGCCTTTCCCCAACATCCTACTCCTTTTGAGCTCCTGCACATTAACACAAATGTGAGAACCACATCCAGTATCTAATACCCATGATGAAGAAGTAGATAAATTGACTTCTATAACAAAAATACCTGAAGTGGAAGTCACACTTTCCTTTGTATTCTTAAGATCTTCCAGATATAATTTGCAGTTCCTCTTCCAATGACCGGTCTCACCGCAATGGAAGCAGTTTCCTTCCTTAGCCACTCCTCCCTTTGGCTTTAGTGCAGAAGCATGAGGCTTAGACTTAACAAAGACTTTCTTGTTCTTCTTAAAGCCTTTTACTTTAGTCTTTCCCTTGCTCTTATTCACAATAAGAACATTAGTGGGTTTAGACTTCTTTGAGTTTGCTTCATATGTTCTCAACATACCAAGAAATTACGGTAGAGTCTTTTCGATTTCAATCATATTGTAATTCAAGACAAATTGACTGTAGCTATCAGGCAACGATTGCAAGATTACGTCAGTGGCCAACACTTGGTCCAATGGAAAACCCAGGTTTTCAAGATTCTCAATGGACCCAAACATCTTCAGTACATGAGATCCAACAAGGCTTCCTTCTACCATTTTGCACTGGAATAACGCTCTAGAGACGTCATACCTCTCTTGTCTAGCTTGTTGTTGGTAGAGTTGCTTTAAGTGCTCGATCATATCGAACGCCTCCATTTCCTCATGTTGCTTCTGAAGCTCAGAGTTCATGGTGGCAAGCATAAGGCAACCAACATCAAGTGCGTCATTCTGATGCTTCTTGTAAGCATCCTTATCAGTTTTAGCGGCCGTTACGGGAGGTTCCTCAGCAGGTAAGGGTTCCTCTAGGACATATTGTTTTTTCTCTTGTTTGAGGACAATCCTCAAATTCCTATACCAGTCTAGGAAATTAGTCCCATTCAGTTTGTCCTTCTCAAGGACCGATCGCAATGATAGTGTGCTAGTTACGTTGTTTGATGCCATGGATATCTACAATATAAATATGCAAAATAAGTTTATGAATTTAATCATTTAATAAGGTCATATATTAAATGACACTCCCACTATTTTGTTTTAAAATATCAACCCTCAAAACTTAGTGGGCCAAGATCCATATTTCACCTAATCCTGGATTAGCTTTGGCTAATCACCCAAGACTGGGATAGTTAGGCAGATAACACTTTGTCAATTACATCACATGTAATTCTTGGATGGTTGGACGAACAACACTTTGTTCAAATTCATCTAATGAATTATTATCCAACCCCATGCCTCTAGGTTCCCAATCCTATTGAGATAACGCTAATTAAGTCGAACCCAATTTTAAAACAACACGGATATCACTTTTATCCTTTCGCGCCTTACTAAGATTGTCACGGTGCTTTGCTTTGGCAAACCCACACATGTTCAATCGAAGTCTTGACGAGTATTTTTAATTGGAAGGCATCTTGATTTGACTTAATATTATAAGAGGTATTTATTGATCTCATGATTTTATTAATATTGAAAATATGTCTGGTACATATATGAATATATACATATCTACATATATGTATATCAAGCATCAATATTAAATAAAACGATAAACATGCATCTCATACATCAACATTAAATAAACGTGACATGGTTATAGCCCCAACTAATGATTTTCTCAAAACAATGAGAAAATACTAAAAGGTCAACCTAAGGTAACTTCTCCAAGCACCTCTTTGGCTCCCTGTTGTGAATGGTCTCCTCATCCCGGCACCTTGGTCCATCTTCATTGATCTCCATCAGCAAAATAAACTATACTATATAACAATTACATGATATAGAGAATTCCTCGAGTTACATTCGAGGGGAACATAGGGGAGGGATAACATTTAAGAAAAATAGAGAAGGCACGACAAACAGGCCGTATTAAATTACAAACATTCACAAAATCTTATCTAATAGGTCATAGGGCTATAACCATGCACCATGCTCAAACAACACATAAAATATGCTATAACAATTAATGAATTAAATTCTAAACATTTTAAAATTTAATTCTAATAAAACTGTAAAATAAAATTTTATGAAATTATCGTACGCTCGGGACATCACATGCCACGGATACTTGGCGCGCCTCAAGCCATGGACTTGCTAACCCTAGAAAGCCCACGATTGCAGCCATGTCTTGGTCCAAGGTTCGAAAACCTAGCCTAACCCACGGCCCAACCTGCACGAGACTAGGGTTCGAAACCCTAGCCAAGTCGGCGGCGGCTTGGAGCTCCTCCAACCAAAAGGGTTCGAAACCCTAGTAATTGGCGGCGGCGGCCGAGAGCCATGCGCGAGCCAATGGTTCGAAACCCTAGCCCTTTGATGGCGGCTCGGCCCATGCTCGAGCCTAGGGTCCGAGACCCTAGCTCCATGCGGCGGCCGTGAGATTTCATGTGAGCCAATGGCTCGGTTTTGATCACGAATTATCATATACTTCGATCCGTAAATTATATCATATATAATATTGCGATAATTCCCACAAAATCGATTAATACATATCATATATGAATTAAACAATTTTAAAGCATGCAAAAGATTCAAAACATGATTAAACAATTAATCACATAAATCCGATATGAGCTTTGTACACGGCTCTGATACCACTGTTAGGAATCAATCAAGCAATACGCAGCGGAAAATAAAACTTGATTCCTACCACTGGACCTATACAAAGTTAATCATACCGAGATTGATAAGAATCATACCCTTGTAGCGTGTTTGTAGCAGAATCCTCGTTGCTAGACCACGAGTCACGAACAAAGATTTGCACCTTCGTCTCTACGGTATCCACACGATCAAATCGAAAGGGTGTTCAAGAACAAGTTGCTAGACTCGTTCTTAAACCAAAACTAGACTCACGGTTCAAAACCGATCAAAGGCGGCCGTTCACCACCCACTATTGCACGGCGGCGGCGGCGTGAAGAAAATGGTGAGAGTGAGGCGGCGGCCGAGAGTTTATGTGGGTAGCTCTTAGGTTTTAATTAACTCTTTATTAAACTAAACCTTGTTAGCATAATATAATACATATTAGATTTAATTAAAGGGCTTTCAAAAAGCCTTATTGGCCCATACCCAATCTATTAATTAAATCCATACATCTAATACTTATAATTAAGACTCTTCTTAATTAATTAATTCATCCAATGAATTATATCTCCCTTTATCGATTTAATCTTTTGTGTGGCCCGATAGGATCTTGCAATGTTGGCAGCGACATAAAATCTAATTTTATGTCACAAGTAATGAGCGGTATCTAGCAACACATCAAGGCTAACCAAATTACAAAAATGTCATTGACTCGACATAACATACGAACTGCGATAATATTAACCATGTAACTTAATCCCTTTGTCCAATGTGTTTAGATTCAACATGAGTCATGGAATAGTCATACTCATATATTCAATCTTTTTCTTGATCCCCAAGTAGAACTATAATAAACGAATAAGCTCGATATCATATATCGACCCATTCAAGCACGGCCATGCATTTTAGTCTTACTTGATCTAGGGCCCAAACACTTCTCCTGTTATATAGGAGGGACAAATCCTTTCTTGATCACTCAACATCCCTCTACATAATTCGTGGTGTATCCAATGATTGTCTTTATAGTTTACCCTGTTACAGGTAACGTTTGATAATATCAAGATACATAACTCCTTATGTTGGGATCTCTGGTGATCTCAAGTCGTAAGGATTACATACATTATTATCACTATGAGAATTGCTTATGACGTTCATATAACTATCCATGTAGCATTCTCATGGTGGGTCTGTCCAGTACATTGTTCTCTAACATGCACCCATGTGTTGATTTGATATCTCATATCTATGAACAATTCATCAATCAAAACATACTAGTCTCAATGCATTATCATTATCCCGATTCACGATAATACTTGACTAGGGACAATCTTTAAGAACAATACAATATTATTCTAAGGACATTAACTTATATATTAATTCATATTACACAGATACTCGAATAATATATAATAATGAATTGCCATTAACAAAATCATAATACATTGTATGTCATAAACAATCATCTAATGAGTTGTCTTAGGGCATATCCCAACACTTACCACATCTCAAACATATAACTGAGCCATCTTCAAATAGGTGAAGGTCATACTATAGGGAATGAAATGAGCCACTTTGGTCAGTCTGTCTACAATCACCCAAATGGCATCAAAACCCGAAGCAGTCCTCGGCACGTTGGTCACAGAGTCCATGGATATGTATTCCCACTTCCATTTCGGTATCTCTAAACTCTTCAACTCACCAACGGGTCTCTGCCTCTCTGCCTTAACCTGCTGGCAGATCAAACACCTCTTGACGAAAGCGATAACATCACGCTTCATTCTTTTCCACCAAAACTGATCACACAGATCCTTATACATTTTCTTCCCGCCTGGGTGAATACTAAGTCTGCTACTATGAGCTCGCTCCAAGATCCCTCTACGCAACTCCGGCGTACTCGGAACTACCCAACGCTTACCGAGCCTCAAAGAACCATCCTCAGCCCTCTGAATTTTGATGGTTGGCCCTGAAGTACTAATGATGACCATCTCTTAACCTCATCATCCGTCTTCTGAGCCCTCCTGATATTCTCATAAATATCTGGCTCAGCTAATAAGGTTGATACATGTACCGGCGATGTATCCACATCAAAATCATAGCCCAGATGGCAATAATAAGTCATCATAGCCGATAAACACATGACGTCCTCAGCAGTACTCTTCACCTTCCGACTCAATGCGTCTGCTGTCAAGTTTGCTTTTCCAGGATGGTACTCTATCTCACAGTCATAGTCCTTGAGTAAATCCATCCATCTCCTCTGCCTCTTCCCCTGTCTCTGTCCCCTCAAATCGGGGCGGGTGGAAAATCAGGAATTGAGTCAAACTAAGCTCCCCAGGCAGTAACAACTGTGCCACCGGTTCCACTCCCATAGCAGGTGGAGGTAAATGATTTGTCTGGGCAATGCTTGCATTAATACTTCCAACATCACCTACCTCTTAATTGAGGTTCCCCAAATTTATGGCCGCCATGCTGTAACACAAGGGTTAACAACAATTCCAAAACAATACACACGCTATACCGTTAGATAACATGAATGATAATAAGCATGTTAGTATAACCATTTATACACCAATATGCACCACATGCATAAACATGCCCAAATATAAACGCCTAGCCAACTATTTGCTAAGGCTACCCTTCACTCAATCCCGGGTTCTCTAACCACTGCTCTGAAACCACTAATGTAAGGACCCTAGTTCCTTAAGTGCAGATTAAAGGCATAATTAGAGCTAACATGTATTATCAGCGTATAAAAGTTTGTGTTGAGACTTTGAGCCTTAAGAATTACATGCCAAGTTAAGGACTTTCAAATGGATTAATTACATTCTCTAACAAATGAATGTTAATCACTATAGCTTTACACTACTTCTAGAGTAGATACTATACAAAAATATAATCCTGTCATTCCTTATCAAAAGCGCTCTTCACAAGCTCACCGCCTCAACCCGTCCTTAGCCCCTTTTTCATGCCAAAATATACCTACAAGGACAACCCCCAAAACATGAGCATATAATAATCCATATTCAACACAATATGAGCATAAGGCGTAAATGCATAAACCGTAATAAAACACTTCCTGTTTTTCCCATGCATTTTAAACGTTCCATTTTCGGTTGTCCCTGTACCATAACTCATTAGTATAATCAATAGATTATTTAATGGTTCTACACATGTCATGACATAACACCATTTCATTATCACCAATCACCAATCCCTTGTCTGTTATAGTAGTGTATTTTAATGCACTTCGCTTGTCATGACAGCGGCACTAATACCCCTCGCTTCGACATATTAGCGACATTGAATAACCTCGCGCAAATGCGACATGCGGCAATACCCTCGCTTCAACATTTGGTGGCAAATATTCTTTCATCGCTACAATATGACAGCGGCAAGTATTCTATCATCGCTTCAAGTGACAGCGGCAAAGCATTAATATCATCACTCTTTATAACCATGACTCATGAGATGTGCACCAAACAATGATCATATACATATGCAATCGTAATGCATTATTAAACATGTTAATGCATCCACAATTCCATATATACTTTGCATCCACAATGCATATTCAAATGAGTATATAAGATACATGTAACGTTGGGTGCCCGTACGCCTCTCTACGTACCTTTCCAAAAGTAGGATGTGGTAGGACTTCACCTCCTTGGCTGTGTTGCCACCTGTGATGGTTCTACACATTCACACAAACCAATATTAGAACCCAATAATAGTCCAATACCAAAAATCCCACAAAACAATCAAACATACCATTCTCGCATCTCGCGGTCGATCGCTGTGGAGTCCCGATCGATCGCGAGGTCCAGTAGCCCTGAATGCCAATTTCTGGAGATAGGTGATCGATCGCCATTTTTTGGGCGATTGATCGCTCGCCTCACGATCAATCGCCCTATCATGGAGATCGATCGCCAAACACAGCGATCACGTACTGCCCGCGTGTGATTGATCGCCGTTTTTTGGCGATCGATCGCCGCTGTCTGTACAACGAAATTCCACCATTAATGCACCTCAAACCCTTCCCAAATCATACCAACACTTATACCATCAAACCAACAACATATAAACACTATGAACCTTCAAAATACACCTTAAAACAACCAAAAATTTAACACCCAACCAAAAGAACACCAACCCAAAACAAACCCATTTCAAAAATTCAAATACCAACTCAAATCAAAACCAAACACCTTTAAAACATCAAGGAGGGTTCCATACCTCTTATGGACTCCAAATCTCACTAAGAATTTCACAAACCAGGCTTTTGCAAAGATTTTTCCTCCTCCTTTAAGCCAAAATAAAAAATGGTGTGGGGATAGGGTTTGGAAGAGTGATTGGGGATTGTAAAAAGTGATGGGAAAAGTGGGGGTAGTGGGGTATAAGGGTTATAATTAAAACATGTACCCCAATAATTACCATGATGTATAAAATACCCCAACATGGTAATGTAAAAGCATTTTCCCAAAATGCACCAAAACCTCAATTAAAAATACATGCTTTCCAAATAATTATCAACCATCACAATTAAGTCATGCTAGCACCCAAATTCCCAACATGCATTACATGCACCCTGAAATGCATTATCAGGTCACGCCTACCATGTGACTAAGCATTTCGCCATTTTAATTAATTCCAACACTAAATTAATTAACACCATAAACATTCACATAATCATAATTAATGCCCAAATTGCAATTAATTATTTCGGGGATATCACAATAGCTGCCAATTCCAAATCATGAACTGGATATCTAGCCTCATGCGGCTTCAGCTGTCTTAAAGCATAAGCTACCACATGCTTATCTTGCATCAGCACGCAACCCAAGCCCTGTAGCGATGCATCAATATATAGCATAAACCTCTTGTGCTCCGTGGGAATCACCAACACGGGTGCTGATGTCAACCGGTGCTTAAACTCTTGAAAGCTCTGCTCACAAGCCTCAGACCAATAAAATGGTACTCCTTTCTGAGTCAATGTCTTCGCAATTTTCGTGAATCCCTCAACGAAACTTTGATAATATCCGGCTAAACCAAGAAAGCTCCGTATCTCGGGCACAGAAGTAGGCGCATACCATTCCATGCCTCTACTTTCCTGGGATCTACTGATATCCCATCGCTATAGATGACATGCCCCAGAAACACTACGTTGTTCAACTAGAATTCACACTTACTGAGCTTGGCAAACAGTTGATTATCTCTGAGAATCTGGAGCACTATCAGCAAATGTCTCTCGTGCTCCTCCTTACTCTGGGAATAGATAAGAATGTCGTCGATGAACACAATGACAAACTGATCAAGATACGGCTGGAACACCCGATTCATTAGACTCATAAAGACAGCTGAGGCGTTCGTCATTCCAAACGGCATAACCAAGAACTCATAATATCCGTAACGAGTCTGAAACGCTGTCTTCTGGATGTCCCCTCCTCTAACCCGTATCTGATGATATCCGGATCTCAAATCAATCTTGGAGTAAATCGTTGTGCCCTGTAACTGATCAAACAGATCATCGGTTTGCGGGAGAGGGTACTTGTTCTTTATCGTCACTTTGTTCAACTGCCTATAATCGATGCACAAACACATCGAACCGTCTTTCTTTTTCAAAAATAAGATCGATGCACCCCAAGGCGCCACGCTGGGACGTATGTATCCTCTATCAAGAAGCTCCTATAATTGAATCTTCAATTCTCTCAGTTCTGCCGGTGCCATTCTATAAGGGGCATTGGAAATAGGAGTTGTGCCTGGTATTAATTCAATCTCAAATTTGACCTCACGACCCGGAGGAAAGCCTGGAATTTCTTCCGGAAAGACATCCACAAATTCAACGACTACCGGTATCTCCTCAATCCTTACTTCCTTTTTCTTTTCAGCAATATCAATCGCATAGATCAAATAGCCCGAATGCCCTTGTTCTCACAGTCGTGACATTCGGACGGTAGATATTAACGGAATCCTTGGACGAGACCCATGGCCATAAAACATCCATCGCTTCCCTGCTCAGATTGAAAGCGAACTGTTCTTTGACAACAATCTACAACTGCCTTATAACGACTTAGCACATCAATTCCCACAATACAATCAAAATCTTACTTCTCTAAACCAATCAAGTTTGTTTTCAAGCCATCACCCTCAAAATAAATGAGGCAATCGGATAATACCCGGTTAGTGATCGTGTTCTCTCTCGTGGGTGTCGAGACAAGGAGAGACGTGGGTAAAAGAGACGAGCATATATGATACTTCTTAACAAATTTAGCAGAAATAAAAGAAATGGGAAGCGCCTGTATCTATTAATAAAAAGGCAGGGTAAGTAAATAAAGAATACTTACCCGCAATCACTGTTTCTGGAGCTGTCTCTGCCTGCTCTCTCAATGCAAAAACCTGGCCCGGAGGCGACCCCAACATCTGACCTCCCAATGGTCTCGGCATATACTGTTGTCTCTGTTGTACTGCCCTGTCTGAGAATCTCCCTATATTGTCTTGATGTCCTCCACGGTTAGGACATTCCCGAGTAATGTGGCCCTTTTTGCCACATTCATAGCAAGCAGTGCATTCCCTTATTGGATGAGGTCCTCTACAATGATAGCACTTGATTCCTCCAAATTTACTTGCTTGCGTCTGTCCCCTATTTGATTGAGTATTACTCCTTGTGTCTCCCATACGACGGAAATCAGGTCGTCGACCACTGACTCTAGAAGACGATGAAGCTCCTCTTGACTTAAATGGATCACCTCTTGGTTTCAGACTATCAGGGGTTGACTTCTGTGGGGGCACTAGTGGTGGTATTGAGTCTGCATATGCACCCACTCCCAACTCTGCTAATTCAGCTCGTGTGAGAGCGTCATCAAAGGAAGTAGGGCCATTAGTGATCAACCTGTCATATAGCTTGGGCTTCAAACCTTTCAACAAGTGCCCCATCTTTGCTTGAGTATTAGTGGCGATGTGAGGCACATATCTCAGTAACGAAGAGTAGTGAAGAGCATAATCTGATACTGCCATGTTGCCCTGTTTTAAATTGGTGAATTCATCTTCTTTAATTTGTCGTGCAGTAGCTGAGAAGTATCGGGTTAGGAACCGAGTCCTAAATAATCCCAAATTTATTTCATGTCCTTGAGCCTCTTGCTCCGTCACTGTTGTCTTCCACCACATCAACGCCTTCTTGGCAAGTTGGAACTCTTCGAGTCTTATCCAAGACGACTTTGCACAAGGAGCTGCTACAAAGATCTGTTCTATTCTTTCCAACCATTCTTCAACCTGTTCCCCTGTCTCAGCCCCTCAAAATCGGTGGTCGGAATCCGAGGAATTGGGTCAAACTCAGTTCTCCTGGTAGTAATTGTTGCTCAGTAGGTTCTTGACCCACAACTGGCGGTGGTAGAGGATTGGTATGCCCAACACTTGCATTAACACTTACTGCATCACCTACTCGATTTTTGCTACCATGCTGTTTCACAATGGTTAACAATAGAAATCTACTATCAAGTTGCATAATCTAAAAATCATTAGTTAGCAAAACACAATCAATCCATCATTATCAAGCATGTCAGCATAACATATTTATACTTGGCATAAAACGCATGAACATGCTCATAAGTGGACATTTATTCATTCTATCCACTAACGCTACCCATTTCCCAGTCCTGGTTATCTAACCACTGCTCTGATACCACTAATGTAGGGTCTCATATACCTTAAGCATTTATTTTGTAAGGACCCTAATTCCTTAAGTGCGGATTAAAGGCGTAAATAGAGTTATCATGCATAAACAGAGTATAAAAATCGTGTTGATGCCTTGAGCTATTAGATTACAGTGCCAAAATAAACTTCCAAAAGGGATTAATTACATTCTCAACTAATGAATGTTAATC
This sequence comes from Haberlea rhodopensis, assembly GCA_907163345.1. NCBI lineage: Eukaryota > Viridiplantae > Streptophyta > Magnoliopsida > Lamiales > Gesneriaceae > Haberlea > Haberlea rhodopensis. Next base: position 25,169 of record CAJQUN010002243.1, read on the forward strand.
CTATAGCTTTACACTACTCCTAGAGTAGATACTATACAAAAGAATGTGCATGCTACCAAGAGCACTCCTCACTAGCTCACCGCATCAACCCGCCTTAGCCCGTCCGCCCAAAAGTACCTACAGGAACAACCCCAAAACCATGAGCATGTATATAAATCATATTCACAATAATATGATTGCAATTCAAATGCATAAACCATAAATGCGATTTACTTCCCTTTGATTGTCCCTGTACCACAATCATAATCAATAGATTATAAAACCAATAATGTATGTCATGACTTGCACTCATTCCATGTATACCAATGGCCAGTTCCAGTCTTATTATATCAGTGGCATAATACCCCTCGCGTTTACATGACAGCGGCATTAATACCCCTCGCTTCGACATATTAGCGGCATAATATCCCTCACAACAACATGACAGCGGCATTATCCTTCGCTTCGACATGTTTGCGGCAAATATTCTTCATAGCTATAATATGACAGCGGCAAGTATTCTATCATCGCTTCGACATGAAGGCGGCAAGTATTCTTCATCACTGGAGTATAATCTCGACTCACAATCACATGCAACCATAATGCATATCCAAACCATGTATGCAACCACAATGCATAACTAAGACCATGTATGCAACCATAATGCATAACCAATTCAAAGCGTAATAAATACGTTTTACCGTCCGATGCCCGTATGTCTCACTACGTACCTTAGTCCCATGTGTTGTGTCGTGGGCTTTATCTCCTAAGTTGTGTGGCCACCTGGGAGGGTTCTACACATTCACACAAACCAATATTAGGATCCAATAATAGTCCAATATCAAAAATTCCACAAAATAATCCAAAAACACACTTTTTTGTGTCTCGCGATTGATCGCAGAGATGTCCCGATCGATCGCGAGATCACACTGCCCGTTGCCAAATTTTTCTGTCTTTGGCGATCGATCGCCACATTTGGCGCGATCGATCGCCAGCCTCACCGATCGATCGCCCAAATGTGTCGATCGATCGCTTGCCACTGCCTGCGCACGATCGATCACTCCGTTTTGGGCGATCGATCGCCGCGACCTGCAACATGAAAAATCGCCATTTTTCAACCTGAAACCTTCCCAATCCATTCCAACTCAAATATCATCCCAACAACAACATCAAAACACCATAAACCTTCAATATACACTTTAAAACAACCAAAAATCCACACCCAACCAAAATAATACCAACCCAAAACAAACCCATTTCAAAACCATCCAAAACCATACCAAAACTAAACCAAACACCATAAAAATACCAAGGAGGTATCCATACCTCTTGGGGAATCCAAATCTCACAACAAATCCCACAAATAAGACTTTTGCAAGGATTTCTCTTTCACTTCAATGCCAAAAATGAAAATGGAGAGGATAAGGGTTTGGAGGAATGATTTAGGGGAATTAGTAAAGTGATTGATAAAGGTGGGGGTAGTAGGGTTAAAGTAATTAAAATTGTACCCCAACAATTACCATGATGCATAAAATACCCCAACATGATATTTTAAAAGCATTTTACGAAATGCATTAAAACCCCAATTAAAACCATGCTTTACCAAATAATTATCAATTACCATAATCAAACCATGATAACCCCCAATTTCCCAACATGCATAACATGCACCCCGAAATGCACCACCGGGTCACGCCTACCATGTGACTAAGCATTTCACCAAGATAATTAATTCCAACACATAATTTAATTATCACCATAAATAATCACATAAACATAATTAATGCCCAAATTGCAATTAATTATTTCGGGGATATCACATATTTGGACATAAGTGTACTCAATTAAACAAGAAGAAATGAGGTTCTATATCAATAACACCGTGCATTCGATGGGTTTACAAAATTCACATTCAAATTGATTACATATTCAATACAAGAACGTGATAATTTAATAGTTCATCCTACTATTTCAAAAGATTCTATTCAAAATATCGTCGCCCTTCTATATTGACGAAATCCTTACCCTCTAAGCCCATCAGACTCTATCCTTGCCTCAATCTTCTTTGCCAAAAGTTCCTATAGAAATAACCCACCGTCCATGAGCAAATACATCGTTCATTAACAAAATTCAAGAACAATAATATAAATAATTGCATAAGATAATTATCATGTATACTCCCTGAAATGATGCATCAACATATTCTCGTCGGTTGTTCCTATTCCATAACTCATGATCTTCAGCTCACAATATAAGTGTTCAACACTATAATTCATTCATATGTAAAGATACATATCGATATCCACAAATCTCAAGCAACTATTCCGGTCTTGTTATAACAACGGTAATTTAGTACCCCTCGCTTCGACATATTGTGGCATTATATAATACCCATCGCTTCGACATGACAGCGGCATGATCATCACTTCGACATGACAGCGACAAGTATCATATTTCCATCGCTTCATATGACAACGACAAGTACCCTATTCTCGTTCGAATATAACAACCACACGGAACATCCAAACATACTCAAACACATATCAATGCACAATGCATAACTACAATAGCATAATTGCACCACCAATTGCTCCTACGTCATTCTACGGCCTGTTTGTCGTTTTCACAAAATATGAGACAATTGAGATTATCCCTTCGTTCTCCTTGTGCTTGGGAAGGCTCTACACAACCCAACAATAACATATTAGAAGCCACAATATATTACATTTTAAAAAAATTCAAAAAAAAAACAATTTTTTCAAAATTCAGGGTTTCGCGATCAATCGCCTATACTTCGTGATCGATCGTGAAAACCTACTGTCCGCACGCGATACATCGTATATTTTTAGGCGATCGATCGCCAAGCTGTTTTCTCGCAAAATCATTGGAGGGCCTCACGCGATCGATCGTGCATAACTCAGCGATCGATCGCCGACCTCTGTTCTTCCGAAAAAATTCTACTTTCTTGCATCACTTTCCATACCATGCTCATATACATGTATAAATCTAACATCCCAACATCAATACACCAATACACCATATAATACTTCATTTTTCAACATCAATCTCCATTTTCTAACAAGAACTTCAATCTAAGTTCAAAATGAAAGTAGGGAGGGAAAATGCTAAGCAATAATACAAACAACACTAAACACATTCTTAAACACATGATTCCATACCTCTACACTTCTTCAAATCCAATTCCTTGGGGAGGAAGTTCAAAATCTTAGCTAGCAAGAAGGGAGGAGGAAGATGGAGTGTAGAGATTGTTAGGTGAAAGTGGTGTGTTGTGTGTGAGAGTGCAGATTTGTGTGGATAAAAAGGGGGCTTCATGTCCAATCTATTGCCATCCACTTTATCACCATAATGCTAGTCAATTAGGATTTAAGTTTAAGTGCTTAGAAACATTATTATATCAAAGATATGATTAGGCTTTAACTCCCATGATCATGTATAATTATTTCTAATCCCTTCCATGTCAACACACTTCAAAATCATCATGATTTTTATTCATCTATTACTCAAGTTCTCATTTGATTAGTACAAGCCAATCCATACTCGGTTTACCTCCATATCGAGTGTACTTACAATTACATAATTATTCCATAATTACCACAATCAAGTCATAATTCATTTAGTTATTTTTTAAGTATCACATCTCCTCTGCCTCATGTTCAGCTCCGTCTGCGTGAATAAGAACTTCAGGCTCTTGTGGTTCGTGTATATGGTAAATGACATACCATACAAATAATGCCGCCAAATCTTCAAGGCAAATACTATAGCCTCCAGTTCCAAATCATGAACTGGATACCTAGTCTCATGCGGCTTCAGTTGCCTCGAAGCATAAACCACCACATTCTTATCTTGCATCAACACGCATCCCAAAACCGTGTAGTGATGCATCTGTATAAAGAACAAACCTCTTATTCTCCCTGGGAATCCACCACGGGTGTTAGACGTCAGTCGATGCTTCAATTCCTGAAAACTTTGCTCGCAAGCCTCAGACTAATAAAATGGCACTCCCTTCTGAGTAAACTTCGTCAATGGCTTGGCAATCTTAGAAAACTCCGAATCTCGGGCACAGAGGTAGGCGCAGGCCATTTCATCACGGCCTCTACCCTTCCTGGGATCTACTGCATCCAATCTCTGGAGATGATATGACCCTGAAATACCACACTGTCCAACCAGAATTACACACTTACTGAGCTTGGCAAATAATTGATTATCTCTGAGAACTTGAAGCACGGTAACAAATTGCCTCACATGCTCTCTTCGCTTCTGTAATAGACAAGTCGGAGCGTTCGTCACTCCGAAATGGCATGACCAAGAACTCATATTGACCATTACCGAGTCCGAAATGCTGTCTTCTAAACATCCTCCTCTCTAACCCGTATCTGACGGTAGCCTGACCTCAAGTCAATCTCACATGCATAAACATGCTCAAATGTGAACACCTATCCAATTGTTCAGTAACTATACCCTTCGTTAACCTCGGTTCTCTAACCAATGCTCTGATACCACTAATGTAAGGCATCACTACCTTAAGTATGGATTAAGTGCATTAAGAGAGCTAAACATGCATTCATCAGAGTATAAGGGTTTATGTTGATGCCTTGATCTTAAGGATTACAGTGCCAAAAAAATAAAATTTCAAAAAGGATTAACCGCAAAATGAATGTTAAAGCTATAGCTTTACACTACTCCTAGAGTAGAGACTATACAAAATAATCATGTCCAGCGATACCGTTAGCACTCCTCACAAAGCTCACCACATCAACCCTGGCCTTAGCCCTCCAAGCCAAAATGCCCTACAGGAAACAACCCCAAACCTACGAGCATAAAA
>CAJQUN010002244.1:0-29984 GCA_907163345.1 Haberlea rhodopensis
AACATCAAGTCTTGATTACATAATTTTTTTTGGTTGAAAGAAGTTTTTGACAATCTTTCACAATTTACCTAAGTTTTTTGATTTTTTGATAAATTTCTATTTCGTGCGAGTATTCAAGTATATGTCTCGAGTACATCAGTTTCTTGGTTTGAACAAGTTTTTGAACAATTTTCACAAGTAAGAACGTTTTTTTATTTTTTTGATAAATTTGATTTTGTGCGAATATCGAGTATATGTTTTCGTAAACAAATTCAATTTGTGGAATCTAACATCAAGTCTTGAGTACATAATTTTCTTGGTTGGAAGAAGTTTTTGAGTATTTTCACAATTTACGGAGTTTTTTGATTTTTTGATAAATTTCTATTTCGTGCGAGTATTCAAGTATATGTCTCGAGTACATAATTTTCTTGGTTGAACAAGTTTTTGAACAATTTTCACAGGTAAGGATTTTTTTATTTTTTTGATTAATTCGATTTTGTGCGAATATCGAGTATACGTTTTCGTAAACAATTCATTTGTGGAATCTAACATCAAGTCCTGAGTACTTCATTTCTTGGTTGGAAGAATTTTTGAGAAATTTTCACAATTTACGTAAGTTTTTTTATTTTTTGATAAATTTCTATTTCGTGCGAGTATTCAAGTATATGTCTCGAGTACATAATTTTCTTGGTTTGAACAAGTTTTTGAACACTTTCACAGGTAAGGATGTTTTTTTTTATTTTTTTTGATTAATTTTGATTTTGTGCGAATATCGAGTATACGTTTTCGTAAACAATTCAATTTGTGGAATCTAACATCAAGTCCTGAGTACTTCAATTTCTTGGTTGGAAGAAGTTTTGAGAAATTTTCACAATTTACGTAAGTTTTTTTGATTTTTTGATAAATTTCTATTTCGTGCGAGTATTCAAGTATATGTCTCGAGTACATCATTTTCTTGGTTTGAACAAGTTTTTGAACAATTTTCACACGTAAGATGTTTTTTTTTTATTTTTTGATTAATTTCGATTTTGTGCGAATATCGAGTATACTTTTTTCGTAAACAAATTCAAATTGTGGAATCTAACATCAGTCTTGAGTACATAATTTTCTTGGTTTAAAGATGTTTTTGAGTAATTTTCACAATTTACGTAAGTTTTTAATTTTTTGATAAATTTCTATTTCATGCGAGTATTCAGTATCTTTCTTGAATACATTATTTTCTTGGTTTGTAACAAGTTTTTGAGCAATTTTCACAGGTAAAGGATGTTTTTTTTTTTATAAATTTCGATTTTGTGACAAAAATTTGAGTATATATTTTTGTAAACAACTTCAGTTGTGGAATCTAACATCAAGTCTGGAGTACATCAATTTCTTGGTTGAAAGAAGTTTTTGAGAAATTTCACAATTTACGTAAGTTTTTGGATTTTTTGATAAATTTCTATTTCGTGGCGAGTATTCAAGTATATGTCTCGCGTACATCAGTCTTGGTTTGAACAAGTTTTTTGAACAATTTTCATAGTTAAGAATGTTTTTTATTATTTTGATTATTTTCGATTTTGTGGCGAATATCGAGTATATGTTTTCGCAAACAAATTCAAATGTGGAATCTAACATCAAGTCTTTGAGTACATAATTTTCTTGGTTGGAGAAGTTTTTTTGAGTAATTTTCCACATTTACGTAAGCATTTTGATTATTTGATAAATTTTCTATTTCGTGCGAGTATTCAAGTATATGTCTCGAGTACATCATTTTCTTGGTTTGAACAATTTTTGAACAATTTTCACAGGTAAGGATGTTTTTTTATTTTTTTGATTAATTTCGATTTTGTGCGAATATCGAGTGTACGTTTTTCCTAAACAAATTCAATTTGTAGAATCTAACATCAAGTCTTGAGTACTTCATTTTTTTGGTTGGAAGAAGTTTTGAGAAATTTTCACAATTTACGTAAGTTTTTTGATTTTTTGATAAATTTATATTTCGTGCGAATATTCAAGTATATGTCTCGAGTAACATAATTTTCTTGGGTGGTAACAAGTTTTTGAGCATTTTCACAGGTAAAGGTGTTTTTTTTAATAAATTTCGATTTTGTTCAAAATTTGAGTATATGTTTTCGTAAACAACTTCAGTTTGTGGAATCTAACATCAAGCCTTGAGTACATCATTCTCTTGGTTTAAAGAAGTTTTTGAGAAATTTCCTCAATTTACGCAAGTTTTTTGATTTGCTGATAAATTTCTATTTCGTGCGAGTATTCAAGTATATGTCTCGAGTACATCAGTTTCTTGGTTTGAACAAGTTTTTTGAACTATTTCCACAGGTAAGAACGTTTTTTTATTTTTTGATAAATTCGATTTGTGCGAATATCGAGTATATGTTTTCGTAAACAAATTCAAATTGTGGAATCTAACATCAAGTCTTGAGTTCATAATTTTCTTGGTTGGAAGAAGTTTTTGAGAAATTTTCACAATTTACGTAAGTTTTTATTTTTTGATAAATTTCCATTTCGTGCGAGTATTCGAGTATCTGTCTGTGAGTACATCTGTTCTTGGTTTTTAAAAAGTTTTTGAGCAATTTTCAGAGGAAATGGTGTTTTTTTTTTGATAAATTTTCGATTTTGTGCGAATATTCGAGAATATGTTTTCGTAAACAAATTCAATTTGTGGAATCTAACATCAAAGTCTTGATTACATAATTTTTTGTGGTTGAAATAAGTTTTTGAAATCTTTCACAATTTACCTAAGTTTTTTTGATTTTTTGATAAATTTCTATTTCGTGGCGAGTATTCAAGTATATGTCTCGAGTACATCATTTCTTGGTTTGAACAAGTTTTTGAAACAATTTCACAAGTAAGAACGTTTTTTTATTTTTTTGATAAATTTTGATTTTGTGCGAATATCGAGTAATATGTTTTCATAAACAAATTCAAATTGTGGAATCTAACATCAAGTCTTGAGTACATAATTTTCTTGGTTGGAAGAAGTTTTTTGAGTAATTTTCACAATTTACGGAAGTTTTTTGATTTTTTGATAAATTTCTATTTCGTTGCGAGTATTCAAGTATATGTCTCGAGTACATAATTTTCTTGGTTTGAACAAGTTTTAGAACAATTTTCAGAGGTAAGAATGTTTTTTTTTATTTTTTGATTAATTTCGATTTTGTGCGAATATCGAGTATACATTTTCGTAAACAAATTCAATTGTGGGAATCTAACATCAAGTCCTGAGTACTTCAATTTCTTGGTTGGAAGAAGGTATTTTTGAGAAATTTTCACAATTTACGTAGTTTTTGGTTTTTGTGATAAATTTCTATTTCGTGCGAGTATTCAAGTATATGTCTCGAGTACATAATTTCTTGGTTTGAACAAGTTTTTGAACAATTTTCACAGGGTAAGGATGTTTTTTTATTTTTTTGATTAATTTTTTGATTTTGTGCGAATATCGAGTATACGTTTTCGTAAACAAATTCAATTTGTGGAATCTAACATCAAGTCCTGAGTACTTCAATTTCTTGTTGGAAGGAAGTTTTGAGAAATTTTCACAATTTAACGTAAGTTTTTTGTGTTTTGATAAATTTCTATTTCGTGCGAGTATTCAAGTATATGTCTCGAGTACATCATTTTCTGTGTTTTGACAAGTTTTTGAACAATTTTCACACGTAAAGATGTTTTTTTTTATATTTTTGATTTAATTTCGATTTTGTGCGAATATCGAGTATACGTTTTCGTAAACAAATTCAAATTGGGAATCTAACATCAAGTCTTGAGTACATAATTTTCTTGGTTTAAAGATGTTTTTGAGTAATTTTCACAATTTACGTAAGTTTTTAATTTTTTGATAATTTCTATTTCTTGCGAGTATTCGAGTATTCTGTCTTGAAGACATTATTTTCTTGGTTGTAACAAGTTTTTTGAGCAATTTTTCACAGGTAAAGGGTTTTTTTTTTATAAATTTCGATTTTGTGCAAAAATTTGAGTATATATTTTTGTAACAACTTCAGTTTGTGGAATCTAACATCAAGTCTTGAGTACATCAATTCTTGGTTGAAAGAAGTTTTTGAGAAATTTCACAATTTACGTAAGTTTTTGGATTTTTTGATAAATTTCTATTTCGTATGCGAGTATTCAAGTATATGTCTCGAGTACATCAGTTTCTTGGTTTGAACAAGTTTTTGAACAATTTTCATAGTTAAGAATGTTTTTTTATTATTTGATTATTTTCGATTTTGTGCGAATATCGAGTAAATGTTTTCGTAAACAAATTCAAATTGTGGAATCTAAAATCAAGTCTTGAGTACATAATTTTCTTGGTTGGAAGAAGTTTTTTTGAGTAATTTTCACAATTTACGTAAGTTTTTTGATTATTTGATAAATTTCTATTTCGTGCGAGTATTCAAGTATATGTCTCGAGTACATCATTTTCTTGGTTTGAACAATTTTTGAACAATTTTCACAGGTTAGGAGGTTTTTTTATTTTTTGATTAATTTCGATTTTGTGGCGAATATCGAGTATACGTTTCCTAAACAATTCAATTTGTAGAATCTAACATCAAGTCTTGAGTACTTCATTTTTTTGGTTGGAAGAAGTTTTGAGAAATTTTCACAATTTACGTAAGTTTTTTGATTTTTTGATAAATTTATATTTCGTGCGAATATTCAAGTATATGTCTCGAGTACATAATTTTCTTGGTTGGTAACAAGTTTTTGAGCAATTTTCACAGGTAAAGGTGTTTTTTTTAATAAATTTCGATTTTGTTCAAAAATTTGAGTATATGTTTTCGTAAACAACTTCAGTTTGTGGAATCTAACATCAAGCCTTGAGTACATCATTCTCTTGGTTTAAAGAAGTTTTTGAGAAATTTCCTCAATTTACGCAAGTTTTTTGATTTGCTGATAAATTTCTATTTCGTGCGAGTATTCAAGTATATGTCTCGAGTACATCAGTTTCTTGGTTTGAACAAGTTTTTGAACTATTTCCACAGGTAAGAACGTTTTTTTTATTTTTTTGATAAATTCGATTTTGTGCGAATATCGAGTATATGTTTTCGTAAACAAATTCAAATTGTGGAATCTAACATCAAGTCTTGAGTTCATAATTTTCTTGGTTGGAAGAAGTTTTTGAGAAATTTTCACAATTTACGTAAGTTTTTTAATTTTTTGATAAATTTCCATTTCGTGCGAGTATTCGAGTATCTGTCTTGAGTACATCTGTTCTTGGTTGTAAAAAGTTTTTGAGCAATTTTCAGAGGAAATGGTGTTTTTTTTTTGATAAATTTTCGATTTTGTGCGAATATTCGAGAATATGTTTTCGTAAACAAATTCAATTTGTGGAATCTAATATCAAGTCTTGATTACATAATTTTTTTGGTTGAAATAAGTTTTTGAAAATCTTTCACAATTTACCTAAGTTTTTTTGATTTTTTGATAAATTTCTATTTCGTGCGAGTATTCAAGTATATGTCTCGAGTACATCAGTTTCTTGGTTTGAACAAGTTTTTGAACAATTTTCACAAGTAAGAACGTTTTTTTTATTTTTTTGATAAATTTTGATTTTGTGCGAATATCGAGTATATGTTTTCGTAAACAAATTCAAATTGTGGAATCTAACATCAAGTCTTGAGTACATAATTTTCTTGGTTGGAAGAAGTTTTTGAGTAATTTTCACAATTTACGGAAGTTTTTTGATTTTTTGATAAATTTCTATTTCGTGCGTGTGATGACCAGGGATTATAGGTGTTAATCCCGGAGTATTAATAATCCCTAAAGTGGTTTTACGTGGCGTTTTGGAATTTAATCGAGGAGTTGGACTCGTTTATTTGGGCAGTTGGGATCGTTGGACCCAGAGGTTGAGATTGTATTCACATTACGGTGTAAAACCTAAGAGTTGGGTTTTTGATGTGTCTCGGAATCTCGGGTGCTATGTGAGCACCGGTAGAGGGTTTTGGAGTTAGAGAGAGAGTTTTTGAAAACAGATGATTTTTAAGGAATCACGATGTATTTGTGGGGCTATTAGTTTTTCGGGGTATTTTTGCTATAAATACAAGTTGAACCCGAGAATTTTAAGAAAATATCATTTCAGCCCCCAAATTCCTCCCCCTCTCTCCCGCGATGCGATTCCCGTCGCCCCCTGCACCCCCGCCGTTTCAGGCGCTCCGCCAGCCGCCGTCCGGCCGCCGATCGGCGCGTGCGACCTACCCACAGCTTCGTCTCGGCGAGGCGCTCCTTTCCCCTCTATCAATTGAAGGTTTCGTCGCGTCCTGGAGTCGAATTTGGCAGAAAGGCGTCGATCCCCAAAAGTTAGGGTTCATCGATTTTGAACGTTTTTGCTTCCGATTTTCGTTGGGTAATCTCCCTTACCCTTGTTCTTCTTTTTCGTGCATTTCCCTGCTTATTTTGGTGATTTTGGTTTCGAAATAATTTTCGAAAATTGTAGGGTTTGATTTCGAAAATTTGGGGGTTTTTGGGCAGGGGTGTTAATTCGTGCAATGGATCGATTATTGCATTTTTAAGAGTATTATGATGCTTGATTGAGATCGAATTGAGAAGCTTTGGTTCGAATTTGAAGGATTTTAAGTTGGGATTTAAAAGGCTTGTTTGGGTTCGATTTTAAGGGGGTTGAATTCGAAAAATGGGGAGTTTTTGTCAAGGGATGTTGATTCTTGCTTGGATAGCTTAATTGACATTTTAGATGAATTATGGTATTTTATTGGGTTCGAAATTGTGAGATTAAGGTTCGGATTTTGTAGGGCATTCTTGAACAAATTTCGATTGTCTCATTTATTTCCTTCCCTGCATGTACCCTGCCCCGGGTCTTTTAAGAGGATAATTGTCGTGTATTGACAATGTTGTGAGGGATATGGTGTGCTTGAGCATAGGTTGCATGTTCGTAATAATGGTGAATTGTTTATCGTGTTAGCACATCATTCCTCGGGGCATGGAACTCGAGCAAGGCTTGGGCTCGGACTTCGGAGATTTAAGGTACGTGCGACGTACGAGCATTACTATATATATGTGAAATGCATAAGGTATTTTGATTGCATTGAATGTTTTGCGTATGGTTATACATATATGTTGATATGAGCCAAGGAATGACCCAAATCTTGATATCGCCGCTTGTAGCGTGCGTGACATTAGAGTAGGATGACTCTTACATGATATAAGGGGTACTAGGGTTTATATGACTATATTATGAGACATTTGAGATGTCTAGGTTTGTAGAATCATGCATTCTTCGTGAGACTTTGAGATGTCTAGGTTCATAGACTCATGTTTTCATTATAAGACATATGAGATTCTAAGTATAATGAAAGCAAGGTTATGAAATCAATATTAGATATTGATATATCTATTTTTGCATGTATATGAACTTGGAATCATTCATTATTGATATTGTAAATCAGGCATGCGATGTTGTAAATCAATGTGTTGATTTACTGATTTATGAGATTTGATGAGTTTGATGTTGTGAGAACAGGGACAAGTAACACGGAATCACCGGATGAGGATGTTGCCATCCAGGGAGTATCATTTAAATTCATTAGTATTTACTTGTGTTGTAAATTATGAATTTCATTATTATGATTATGGGATTTTGTGTATTGGTATGCTCACCCCCGTTGGGGGCTGTCTCTGTTGGGGACAGGTGGACAGGTACATCGATGGCTATGGAGCTGAGCTCGAGCTGTTGATTTGAGGTACTCCCAGGATCGTGGTACCAGGGCTTGTTGGAGCACGGTATCGTATAGAGTACCTATATATACACCTGAGGATTTATACATATTCATGATGCTCGCATGTGAGCACGATTATACTTGTATATGGATTGTATATAAAGGCATGAGCCTTTCTCTCTTTCATTTAAGGTTGCATGCAATTAGGTTGAATTGCTAGAATGATATGAGAGTCAGTGGTGTATTATGTGGGTGTTGGAACCCACTTTTGTTGACATATGTGTGGTGTCTTCCCTGGCTGGGAATCTACTTGTATACTGCTTTCTGTTGAGTATTATGTGTTCCCTGGCCGGGAATTTTGTTATGTGTTGTACTCTTTTTTTTTGGGATAGCTCTATTATATGGGGAGACTCTGCCCAAATTTTTATAAAAGTTTACAATGTGAAAAGTGGCACCAAGGGGTTGGTAAAGGGCAAACATATGAGTCTTTCATTGACAGGCAATGATTAAGTATCATCAGAGCTTCCCGATTGACATTCTATAGAAAGCATGTACCACACATAGTGGTTAATACACTAATCAAGGTTTAAGGGCTTGGGGTCCTTACATTAGTGGTATCAGAGCAGTGGTTGCTCATTGGGGCTGTTTAAGGGCCTAGGAAGTTATTGATAGCACATATTTATGCATGATGGCATTAATGTTGTATGACATAACAAATTGTTTATGTGCTCTTATGATATGAAAAGTGGTATTGCTAACCATTGTGTTGGCAGGAATCGTGTGGAACACGATAGGATGACATTTATAGGGATGTCTGGCACTCCGTGTATTATGTGCCAAGGAAGCTGGTTTTTTTAAGAAAATCCGGTAAAGGGATATTTCCGAGGTAACATGTACTTTATATTGTCTTGTTGACACATGATGAATGCAAAGTGGTGCATTAAGGTTATAGTATATGTTATTGTGCATTGTTTTTGCATATGCATGTTATGAAATATAAGAGGTGTATTTCTTGAGTCAAAGTTATCTTAGTAAGGATTTTAATGGCTTATGCTAAAGTCCATATGAAGCTATGAAGAGTCCCGCTTATATGGAGTAGCAATGCTAAAGTCCATATGAAGCGATGAAGAGTCCCGCTTATATGGAGTAGCAACGCTAAAGTCCATTGGAAGCGATGAAGAGTTCCGCTTACATGGAGTAGCAACGCTAAAGTCCAGTGGAAGCGAGGAAGAATTCCGCTTTCCTGGAGTAGCAAGAAGCATTAAAATGTACTAATGATAAGGGCTCAGGATGAAATAAGGATTTAAGGAAAAAGAATGTCATGACATTGCATATCCATACATTCATATAATGCGTTTTTATTATGTATTGAATGTTGATGCATAGCGTATATGGCTATTGTTGTTAACCCTGATGGTTGCAGGTTACAGGAAATAAGGAATACGAAAAGGAATGATGATTATACATATGTACGGGCATCCCAAGGGCAACATGTATTATGTGGTTAGTCATTTAACACAAGGTAAATCAAGGTATGCATAAGATAGTGCATTATGATATGATACATGTTGATACGCATTGTTTTGCATATGTATATTGTGAAATATAAAGTGAGGATTTCAATGCTTACACTAAAGTCCATATGAAGCGAGGAAGGATTCCGCTTATATGGAGTGGTGAGAAGCATTGAAATGCACTATTGATATTTCACGAGTCCAGGTTATCCTAGTGAGGATTTCAATGCTTGCGCTAAGGTCCATATGAAGCGAGGAAGGATTCCGCTTATATGGAGTAGTGAGAAGCATTGAAATACACTACTGATAAGTGACTCGATTCAAGGTTTATTTATAGCGATGGTTCATTCCGCTATATCTATTGGCGATGGTTCATTCCGCCAGGTGTATTTATAGCGATGGTTCATTCCGCTATATCTATTGGCGATGGTTCATTCCGCCAGGTGTATTGATAGCGATGCCTCTTTCCGCTACTATGTGGACGATGATTCATGCTCAGGGTATAGCGAGGTTCATGCCACTTATTATCTGACGAGGTGTCATACCGTCGATTCTATAGCGAGGGATCTTGCCGCTATGTACTCAGCACAGGATTTTTGCCGCCTTCGAGCGATGGGTGCTGATTACGCACTATTATTGAGCGACGGAGACAGGTATGACGCTATATCACTAGCGATGAGGTATGAGATATTGCTATTTTATTAGCTTATTGTAGCTGGCATACATTGATATACATGTTTTATTATGCCTATTTTACTAGCATGATAGTGGATGACATACGCTGATGTACATGTATCGTCACTAGTGGGCAATGTTTTAGATGCCATGAGTTGGCATGTGTCGTCACGGGATGACGATGAAGATGGTGTAGGAGATGTCTTATTAGACATGCATCATCGTTACGATGATCGATGCGTTGAGTATACGTATTCTGTGGTATGCCTTGGGTGCCAGTACCGGGCACAAGGTGGTGTGTGCGACACCGATGGACGTGACCCTTATACCGAGCGGATTGCTCGAGGAATGGTTGGATGCGCTGTACATGTGATTGTACCGCAACTTACGATTGGGGGATCATTTTACGAGTGGTGATACCCTTGAGGTATGCTCGTTGGAATGGCCTTTGGCCATGTGATTTGACGACAGGAGTAATCATGGAGGAAGGTACTCGCTTTCTGTCGATGTGACATGTGGTGGACATGGTCACACCACCCTTGAGGGTGTAGGATGTGTCCTAAGGGAGTAGGATCAGGTTATGTTAAGTACATAGGGACATTGGAGTGTCCAGGGTGTATCGGCATTGAGGAGTGTTGGATAAAGACCCACTACTCTATTGAGTTTTCTTCCCATAGTATGTTATACCATGTGGAAACGTCCGTCTTATTGGTAGGTTTGAGGTAAACCTAAAGAGGCAGAGACTAGGTTGTCTGCCGCGCGTGTGTAGCACCATGATGGGCTTGCTAGAGCCGTTACACTGCTCGTTGGAACCAAGTTTGGCAATCGTAAGGTGATGCGATGTGGATCGTGGTGGACTCTAGTAGTCACCACATCATTTGAGGTTGTGCGTGCCTCACTGAAACGTGTATACGTTTATGTTTAATCTTGGAGACTTGTCTGGGACAGCTCAGGATGTTGGAGTACCAACAAGAGAGTCATCAGGTTGTTATTGACTCAATCTAAAGGAACCCGTGTATTGGGATACAATGGGTGTTATTGTATCCAGTTTTTCCGAACGATGGTTCGAGACTTGTGGATCTCGAGTTCGATGGCATTTCCCTTGCGAGGAAGGAGGTAGTATTATACCTATTTGGGAATCTTGAAAGATTCGGTGAGTTGGTGCAAGTGGTGTTGATTTTGGGAATCACACCGTGTATTGTTAATCGTCGATTTTCATCCTCCACTGAGTAAGGAATGACTCAGAATTGACGGTTGTGTTTGGGGCTTAGGGATATGTGGTAGATACCCGAGCCGAGTGCATTGAGTATGCATCCGATATCAGTGCTTAGGCAGGTATACCGGTGAGTATACCGATGCCAGTTATTGATTTCCTCTCTGTTAAGCATAGAGTTATGCTATTTTTGGATGGTTAAATCTCTGATGAGAGATATGGAACACCTTGAGATTGGGAATCTCCATGGCACGATGTTTATGAGGAACAATCGTAAAGTTAGTTGACTCCCTTGAAGAGGGATTTTCTTGCGAGGGTTAAGGTACTTCCCTTGTTGGTGTTTTCCTTCGAGTTATGCGACAGCCTTCCCAAGTTTGGATTGTTAAATCCGAGGATTTTCAAGGGATGGCAGGATTTCGGATTGGTTGAGTGTCGCTGACGACACAAGCGTTGAGGATGCAATGGGTTTATTGCATGCCCCTTAAGAATTTTAAACTCTGCGGAGTCTCGGTTGTTATTTATGATCAGAACGTGATTCTTGGAACATCCGGAGGTGGACATCTTGTGAGATGTCTTTTGTTGAATTTGTGGCCGTGAGTTGCCCAAATTAAGTTGCAATGAGGCGACTACTCCTTCGATGAAGGAAGTTTGAAAGTGGAAACCAGGTTTGGTATGTGTACACCGTGGTTGTACTAGTGTTTCCCTCGTAACGATGTATGTTAGACATCGTGAGTCTTGGTAAAGATGTCATTGGATGATATCTACGATAGAATCAAGAGCGATTCGAATCCTTGCAGTTTCAGTTGACTAACTGCTTTTGGACTGTTAGCGTTGAGTTGTGCTGACGCTCTTTGACGTTATGATGGATTTGGAAGTCTATTCCACTCCAGAGTTTGACACGAGGTCAACGTTCTTACGGTTGAGGTATCATTCAGGATGTGTTCGTACTGTTGTATTAGAACGAAGGATGACTGTCTGATCTACAGTCGTAAGTATCAGTTGTTTCGCAGTCATGAGGGACTGACTTTTGGGATGACCCGCATCGAGGTACGTTTTACCTCTTGGGTGATATGTTGGTTTTGGTATGTCGCTCTGTTTCAGAGTTAGATGAGAGGTAAGTATCCTCGCGTTTATTAATACGATTCTGATATGGTCAGGAATCGAGGTTATGGCTTCATGTTGTTGTGTAGCCTGGGTGTTACGTGATACACCAGTGCTAATTTCGAGGACGAAATTCTTTTAGTGGGGGATATTGTGATGACCAGGGATTATAGGTGTTAATCCCGGAGTATTAATAATCCCTAAAGTGGTTTTACGTGGCGATTTGGAATTTAATCGAGGAGTTGGACTCGTTTATTTGGGCAGTTGGGATCGTTGGACCCAGAGGTTGAGATTGTATTCACATTACGGTGTAAAACCTAAGAGTTGGGTTTTTGATGTGTCTCGGAATCTCGGGTGCTATGTGAGCACCGGTAGAGGGTTTTGGAGTTAGAGAGAGAGTTTTTGAAACAGATGATTTTTAAGGAATCACGATGTATTTGTGGGGCTATTAGTTTTTCGGGGTATTTTGCTATAAATACAAGTTGAACCCGAGAATTTTAAGAAAATATCATTTCAGCCCCCAATTCCTCCCCCTCTCTCCCGCGATGCGATTCCCGTCGCCCCCTGCACCCCCGCCGTTTCAGGCGCTCCGCCAGCCGCCGTCCGGCCGCCGATCGGCGCGTGCGACCTACCCACGGCTTCGTCTCGGCGAGGCGCTCCTTTCCCCTCTATCAATTGAAGGTTTCGTCGCGTCCTGGAGTCGAATTTGGCAGAAAAGGCGTCGATCCCCAAAAGTTAGGGTTCATCGATTTTGAACGTTTTTGCTTCCGATTTTCGTTGGGTAATCTCCCTTACCCTTGTTCTTCTTTTTCGCTTATTTTGGTGATTTTGGTTCGAAATAATTTTCGAAAATTGTAGGGTTTGATTTCGAAAATTTGGGGGTTTTTGGCAGGGGTGTTAATTCGTGCAATGGATCGATTATTGCATGTTTTAAGAGTATTATGATGCTTGATTGAGATCGAATTGAGAAGCTTTGGTTCGAATTTGAAGGATTTTAAGAGTTGGGATTTAAAGGCTTGTTTGGGTTCGATTTTAAGGGGGTTGAATTCGAAAAATGGGGAGTTTTTGTCAAGGGATGTTGATTCTTGCTTGGATAGCTTAATTGACATTTTAGATGAATTATGGTATTTTATTGGGTTCGAAATTGTGAGATTAAGGTTCGGATTTTGTAGGGCATTCTTGAACAAATTTCGATTGTCTCATTTATTTCCTTCCCTGCATGTACCCTGCCCCGGGTCTTTTAAGAGGATAATTGTCGTGTATTGACAATGTTGTGAGGGATATGGGTGTGCTTGAGCATAGGTTGCATGTTCGTAAATAATGGTGAATTGTTTATCGTGTTAGCACATCATTCCTCGGGGCATGGAACTCGAGCAAGGCTTGGCTCGGACTTCGGAGATTTAAGGTACGTGCGACGTACGAGCATTACTATATATATGTGAAATGCATAAGGTATTTTGATTGCATTGAATGTTTTGCGTATGGTTATACATATATGTTGATATAGCCAAGGAATGACCCAAATCTTGATATCGCCGCTTGTAGCGTGCGTGACATTAGAGTAGGATGACTCTTACATGATATAAGGGGTACTGGGTTTATATGACTATATTATGAGACATTTGAGATGTCTAGGTTTGTAGAATCATGCATTCTTCGTGAGACATTTGAGATGTCTAGGTTCATAGACTCATGTTTTCATTATAAGACATATGAGATGTCTAAGTATAATGGAAAGCAAGGTTATGAAATCAATATTAGATATTGATATATCTATTTTTGCATGTATATGAACTTGGAATCATTCATTATTGATATTGTAAATCAGGCATGCGATGTGTAAATCAATGTGTTGATTTACTGATTTATGAGATTTGATGAGTTTGATGTTGTGAGAACAGGGACAGTACACGGAATCCCGGATGAGGATGTTGCCATCCAGGGAGTATCATTTAAATTCATTAGTATTTACTTGTGTTGTAAATTATGAATTTCATTATTATGATTATGGGATTTTGTGTATTGGTATGCTCACCCCGTTGGGGGCTGTCTCTGTTGGGACAGGTGGACAGGTACATCGATGGCTATGGAGCTGAGCTCGAGCTGTTGATTTGAGGTACTCCCAGGATCGTGGTACCAGGGCTTGTTGGAGCACGGTATCGTATAGAGTACCTATATATACACCTGAGGATTTATACATATTCATGATGCTCGCATGTGAGCACGATTATACTTGTATATGGATTGTATATAAAGGCATGAGCCTTTCTCTCTTTCATTTAAGGTTGCATGCAATTAGGTTGAATTGCTAGAATGATATGAGAGTCATTGGTGTATTATGTGGGTGTTGGAACCCACTTTTGTTGACATATGTGTGGTGTCTTCCCTGGCTGGGAATCTACTTGTATTACTGCTTTCTGTTGAGTATTATGTGTTCCCTGGCCGGGAATTTTGTTATGTGTTGTACTCTTTTTTTTTGGGATAGCTCGATTTATGGGGAGACTCTGCCCAAATTTTTATAAAAGTTTACAATGTGAAAAGTGGCACCAAGGGGTTGGTAAAGGGCAAACATATGAGTCTTTCATTGACAGGCAATGATTAAGTATCATCAGAGCTTCCCGATTGACATTCTATAGAAAGCATGTACCACACATAGTGGTTAATACACTAATCAAGGTTTAAGGGCTTGGGGTCCTTACATTAGTGGTATCAGAGCAGTGGTTGCTCATTGGGGCTGTTAAGGGCCTAGGAAGTTATTGATAGCACATATTTATGCATGATGGCATTAATGTTGTATGACATAACAAATTGTTTATGTGCTCTTATGATATGAAAAGTGGTATTGCTAACCATTGTGGTTGCAGGAATCGTGTGGAACACGATAGGATGACATTTATAGGGATGTCTGGCACTCCGTGTATTATGTGCCAAGGAAGCTGGTTTTTTTAAGAAAATCCGGTAAAGGGATATTTCCGAGGTAACATGTACTTTATATTGTCTTGTTGACACATGATGAATGCAAAGTGGTGCATTAAGGTTATAGTATATGTTATTGTGCATTGTTTTTGCATATGCATGTTATGAAATATAAGAGGTGTATTTCTTGAGTCAAAGTTATCTTAGTAAGGATTTTAATGGCTTATGCTAAAGTCCATATGAAGCTATGAAGAGTCCCGCTTATATGGAGTAGCAATGCTAAAGTCCATATGAAGCGATGAAGAGTCCCGCTTATATGGAGTAGCAACGCTAAAGTCCATTGGAAGCGATGAAGAGTTCCGCTTACATGGAGTAGCAACGCTAAAGTCCAGTGGAAGCGAGGAAGAATTCCGCTTTCCTGGAGTAGCAAGAAGCATTAAAATGTACTAATGATAAGGGCTCAGGATGAAATAAGGATTTAAGGAAAAAGAATGTCATGACATTGCATATCCATACATTCATATAATGCGTTTTTATTATGTATTGAATGTTGATGCATAGCGTATATGGCTATTGTTGTTAACCCTGATGGTTGCAGGTTACAGGAAATAAGGAATACGAAAAGGAATGATGATTATACATATGTACGGGCATCCCAAGGGCAACATGTATTATGTGGTTAGTCATTTAACACAAGGTAAATCAAGGTATGCATAAGATAGTGCATTATGATATGATACATGTTGATACGCATTGTTTTGCATATGTATATTGTGAAATATAAAGTGAGGATTTCAATGCTTACACTAAAGTCCATATGAAGCGAGGAAGGATTCCGCTTATATGGAGTGGTGAGAAGCATTGAAATGCACTATTGATATTTCACGAGTCCAGGTTATCCTAGTGAGGATTTCAATGCTTGCGCTAAGGTCCATATGAAGCGAGGAAGGATTCCGCTTATATGGAGTAGTGAGAAGCATTGAAATACACTACTGATAAGTGACTCGATTCAAGGTTTATTTATAGCGATGGTTCATTCCGCTATATCTATTGGCGATGGTTCATTCCGCCAGGTGTATTTATAGCGATGGTTCATTCCGCTATATCTATTGGCGATGGTTCATTCCGCCAGGTGTATTGATAGCGATGCCTCTTTCCGCTACTATGTGGACGATGATTCATGCTCAGGGTATAGCGAGGTTTCATGCCACTTATTATCTGACGAGGTGTCATACCGTCGATTCTATAGCGAGGGATCTTGCCGCTATGTACTCAGCACAGGATTTTTGCCGCCTTCGAGCGATGGGTGCTGATTACGCACTATTATTGAGCGACGGAGACAGGTATGACGCTATATCACTAGCGATGAGGTATGAGATATTGCTATTTTATTAGCTTTATTGTAGCTGGCATACATTGATATACATGTTTTATTATGCCTATTTTACTAGCATGATAGTGGATGACATACGCTGATGTACATGTATCGTCACTAGTGGGCAATGTTTTAGATGCCATGAGTTGGCATGTGTCGTCACGGGATGACGATGAAGATGGTGTAGGAGATGTCTTATTAGACATGCATCATCGTTACGATGATCGATGCGTTGAGTATACGTATTCTGTGGTATGCCTTGGGTGCCAGTACCGGGCACAAGGTGGTGTGTGCGACACCGATGGACGTGACCCTTATACCGAGCGGATTGCTCGAGGAATGGTTGGATGCGCTGTACATGTGATTGTACCGCAACTTACGATTGGGGGATCATTTTACGAGTGGTGATACCCTTGAGGTATGCTCGTTGGAATGGCCTTTGGCCATGTGATTTGACGACAGGAGTAATCATGGAGGAAGGTACTCGCTTTCCTGTCGATGTGACATGTGGTGGACATGGTCACACCACCCTTGAGGGTGTAGGATGTGTCCTAAGGGAGTAGGATCAGGTTATGTTAAGTACATAGGGACATTGGAGTGTCCAGGGTGTATCGGCATTGAGGAGTGTTGGATAAAGACCCACTACTCTATTGAGTTTTCTTCCCATAGTATGTTATACCATGTGGAAACGTCCGTCTTATTGGTAGGTTTGAGGTAAACCTAAAGAGGCAGAGACTAGGTTGTCTGCCGCGCGTGTGTAGCACCATGATGGGCTTGCTAGAGCCGTTACACTGCTCGTTGGAACCAAGTTTGGCAATCGTAAGGTGATGCGATGTGGATCGTGGTGGACTCTAGTAGTCACCACATCATTTGAGGTTGTGCGTGCCTCACTGAAACGTGTATACGTTTATGTTTAATCTTGGAGACTTGTCTGGGACAGCTCAGGATGTTGGAGTACCAACAAGAGAGTCATCAGGTTGTTATTGACTCAATCTAAAGGAACCCGTGTATTGGGATACAATGGGTGTTATTGTATCCAGTTTTTCCGAACGATGGTTCGAGACTTGTGGATCTCGAGTTCGATGGCATTTCCCTTGCGAGGAAGGAGGTAGTATTCAAGTATATGTCTCGAGTACATAATTTTCTTGGTTTGAACAAGTTTTTGAACAATTTTCACAGGTAAGGATGTTTTTTTATTTTTTTTGATTAATTTTGATTTTGTGCGAATATCGAGTATACGTTTTCGTAAACAAATTCAATTTGTGGAATCTAACATCAAGTCCTGAGTACTTCAATTTCTTGGTTGGAAGAAGTTTTGAGAAATTTTCACAATTTACGTAGGTTTTTTGATTTTTGATAAATTTCTATTTCGTGCGAGTATTCAAGTATATGTCTCGAGTACATCATTTTCTTAGTTTGAACAAGTTTTTGAACAATTTTCACAGGTAAAGATGTTTTTTTTTATTTTTTTGATTAATTTCGATTTTGTACAATATCGAGTATACGTTTTCGTAAACAAATTCAAATTGTGGAATCTAACATCAAGTCTTGAGTACATAATTTTCTTGGTTTAAAGATGTTTTTGAGTAATTTTCACAATTTACGTAAGTTTTTTAATTTTTTGATAAATTTCTATTTCGTGCGAGTATTCGAGTATCTGTCTTGAATACATCATTTTCTTGGTTTGTAACAAGTTTTTGATCAATTTTCACAGGTAAAGGTGTTTTTTTTTATAAATTTCGATTTTGTGCAAAAATTTGAGTATATATTTCTGTAAACAACTTCAGTTTGTGGAATCTAACTTCAAGTCTTGAGTACATCATTTTCTTGGTTGGAAGAAGTTTTTGAGAAATTTTCACAATTTACGTAAGTTTTTTAATTTTTTGATAAATTTCCATTTCGTGCGAGTATTCGAGTATCTGTCTTGAGTACATCTGTTCTTGGTTTAAAAAGTTTTTGAGCAATTTTCAGAGGAAATGGTGTTTTTTTTTTTGATAAATTTTTGATTTTGTACGAATATTCGAGAATATGTTTTCGTAAACAAATTCAATTTGTGGAATCTAACATCAAGTCTTGATTACATAATTTTTTTGGTTGAAATAAGTTTTTGAAAATCTTTCACAATTTACCTAAGTTTTTTTGATTTTTTGATAAATTTCTATTTCGTGCGAGTATTCAAGTATATGTCTCGAGTACATCAGTTTCTTGGTTTGAACAAGTTTTGAACAATTTTCATAGTTAAGAATGTTTTTTTATTTTTTTGATTAATTTCGATTTTGTGCGAATATCGAGTATACGTTTTCGTAAACAAATTCAATTTGTAGAATCTAACATCAAGTCTTGAGTACTTCATTTTTTGGTTGGAAGAAGTTTTGAGAAATTTTCACAATTTACGTAAGTTTTTGGATTTTTTGATAAATTTCTATTTCGTGCGAGTATTCATTATATGTCTCGAGTACATCAGTTTCTTGTTTTGAACAAGTTTTTGAACAATTTTCATAGGTAAGAATGTTTATTTATTATTTTGATTAATTTCGATTTTGTGCGAATATCGAGTATATGTTTTCGTAAACAAATTCAAATTGTGGAATCTAACATCAAGTCTTGAGTACATTATTTCTTGGTTGGAAGAAGTTTTTGAGAAATTTTCAAAATTTACGTATGTTTTTTAATTTTTTGATAAATTTCTATTTCGTGCGAGTATTCGAGTATCTGTCTTGAGTACATCATTTTCTTGGTTGTAACAAGTTTTTTAGCAATTTTCACAGGAAACGGTGTTTTTTTTTTTTTATAAATTTTCGATTTTGTGCGAATATTCGAGAATATGTTTTCGTAAACAAATTCAATTTGTGGAATCTAACATCAAGTCTTGAGTACATAATTTTCTTGGTTGAAAGATGTTTTTGAAATTTTTTCACAATTTACGTAATTTTTTTTGTTTTTTTGATAACTTTCTATTTCGTGCGAGTATTCAAGTATATGTCTCGAGTACATCAGTTTCTTGGTTTGAACAAGTTTTGAATAATTTTCACTGGTAAGAACATTTTTTTTTTTTTGATAAATTTTGATTTTGTGCGAATATCGAGTATATGCTTTAGTAAACAAATTCAAATTGTGGAATCTAACATCAATTCTTGAGTACATAATTTTCTTGGTAGGAAGAAGTTTTTGAGAAATTTTCACAATTTACGTAAGTTTTTTAGTTTTTTATAAATTTCTATTTCGTGCGAGTATTCGAGTATCTGTCTGGAGTACATCATTTTCTTGGTTGTAACATGTTTTTGAGCAATTTTCACTGGTAAAGGTGTTTTTTTGATAAATTTTGATTTTGTGAAAATATTTGAGTATATGTTTTCGTAAACAACTTCAGTTTGTGGAATCTAACATCAAGTCTTGAGTACATCATTTTCTTGGTTGAAAGATGTTTTTGAGAAATTTTCACAATTTACGCAAGTTTTTTGATTTGTTGATAAATTTCTATTTCGTGCGAGTATTCAAGTATATCTCTCGAGTACATCAGTTTCTTGGTTTGAACAAGTTTTTGAACAATTTTCAGAGGTAAGAACGTTTTTTTATTTTTTTGATAAATTCGATTTGTGCGAATATCGAGTATAGGTTTTCGTAAACAAATTCAAATTATGGAATCTAACATCAAGTCTTGAGTCCATAATTTTCTTGGTTGGAAGAAGTTTTTGAGAAATTTCCACAATTTACGTAAGTTTTTTAATTTTTTGATAAATTTCCATTTTGTGCGAGTATTCGAGTATCTGTTTTGAGTACATCTGTTCTTGGTGTTTTTTTTTTTTGATAAATTTTCGATTTTATGCGAATATTCGAGAATATGTTATCGTAAACAATTCAATTTGTGGAATCAAAATCAAGTCTTGAGTACATAATTTTTTGGTTGAAAGAAGTTTATGAAAATTTTTCACAATTTACCTAGGTTTTTTTGATTTTTTGATAAATTTCTATTTCGTGCGAGTATTCAAGTATATGTCTCGAGTACATCAGTTTCATGGTTTGAACAAGTTTTTGAACAATTTTCACAAGTAAGAACGTTTTTTTATTTTTTTGATAAATTTTGTTTTTTTGCGAATATCGAGTATATGTTTCATAAACAAATTCAAATTGTGGAATCTAACATCAAGTCTTGAGTACATAATTTTCTTGGTTGGAAGAAGTTTTTGAGTAATTTTCACAATTTAAGTAACTTTTTTGATTTTTGATAAATTTCTATTTCGTGCGAGTATTCAAGTATATGTCTTGAATACATCATTTTCTTGGTTGTAACAAGTTTTTTAGCAATTTTCACGGGTAAAGGTGTTTTTTTTTATAAATTTCGATTTTGTGCAAAAATTTGAGTATATATTTTTGTAAACAACTTCAGTTTGTGGAATCTAACATCAAGTCTTGAGTACATCATTTTCTTGGTTGAAAGAAGTTTTTGAGAAATTTCACAATTTACGTATGTTTTTTAATTTTTTGATAAATTTCTATTTCGTGCGAGTATTCGAGTATCTGTCTTGAATACATCATTTTCTTGGTTATTACAAGTTTTTGAGCAATTTTCACGGGTAAAGGTGTTTTTTTCATAAATTTCGATTTTGTGCAAAAATTTGAGTATATATTTTTGTAAACAACTTCAGTTTGTGGAATCTAACATCACGTCTTGAGTACATCATTTTCTTGGTTGAAGGAAGTTTTTGAGAAATTTCACAATTTACGTAAGTTTTTGGATATTTTGATAAATTTCTATTTCGTGCGAGTATTCAAGTATATGTCTCGAGTACATCAGTTTCTTGGTTTGAACAAGTTTTTGAACAATTTTCATAGGTAAGAATGTTTTTTATTATTTTGATTAATTTCGATTTTGTGCGAATATCGAGTATATGTTTTCGTAAACAAATTCAAATTGTGAAATCTAACATCAAGTCTTGAGTACATTATTTCTTGGTTGGAAGAAGTTTTTGAGAAATTTTCACAATTTACGTATGTTTTTTAATTTTTTGATAAATTTCTATTTCATGCGAGTATTCGAGTATCTGTCTTGAGTACATCATTTTCTTGGTTGTAACAAGTTTTTGAGCAATTTTCACAGGAAATGATGTTATTTTTTTTTGATAAATTTTCGATTTTGTGCGAATATTCGGGAATATGTTTTCGTTAACAAATTCAATTTGTGAAATCTAACATCAACTCTTGAGTACATAATATTCTTGGTTAAAGTAGTTTTTGAAAAATTTTCACAATTTACGTAAGTTTTTTAATTTTTTGATAAATTTCTATTTCGTGCGAGTATTCAAGTATATGTCTCGAGTACATCAGTTTCTTGGTTTGAACAAGTTTTTGAAGAATTTTCACAGGTAAGAACGTTTTTCTATTTTTTCCATTAATTTCGATTTTGTGCGAATATCGAGTATATGTTTTAGTAAACAAATTCAAATTGTGGAATCTAACATCAATTCTTGAGTACATAATTTTCTTGGTTGGAAGAAGTTTTTGAGAAATTTTCACAATTTACGTAAGTTTTTAGTTTTTTATAAATTTCTATTTCATGCCAGTATTCGAGTATCTGTCTGGAGTACATCATTTTCTTGGTTATAACAAGTTTTTGAGCAATTTTCACTGGTAAAGTTGTTTTTTTTTTATAAATTTCGATTTTGTGTAAATATTTGAGTATATGTTTTCGTAAACAACTTCAGTTTGTGGAATCTAACATCAAGTCTTGAGTACATCATTTTCTTGGTTGAAAGAAGTTTTTGAGAAATTTTCACAATTTACGCAAGTTTTTTGATTTGTTGATAAATTTCTATTTCGTGCGAGTATTCAAGTATATGTCTCGAGTACATCAGTTTCTTGGTTTGAATCTAACATCAGTTTCTTGAGGAATCTAACATCAAGTCTTGAGTACATAATTTTCTTGGTTGGAAGAAGTTTTTGAGTAATTTTCACAATTTAAGTAACATTTTTGATTTTTTGATAAATTTCTATTTCGTGCGAGTATTCAAATATATGTCTCGAGTACATCAGTTTCTTGGTTTGAATCTAACATCAGTTTCTTGTGGAATCTAACATCAAGTCTTGAGTACATAATTTTCTTGGTTGGAAGTAGTTTTTGAGTAATTTTCACAATTTACGTAAGTTTTTTGATTTTTTGATAAATTTCTATTTCGTGCGAGTATTCGAGTATCTGTCTTGAGTACATCATTTTCTTGGTTGTAACAAGTTTTTGAGCAATTTTCACATGTAAAGGTGTTTTTTGTTATAAATTTCGATTTTGTGCAAAAATTTGAGTATATGTTTTCGTAAACAACTTCAGTTTGTGGAATCTAACATCAAGTCTTGAGTACATCATTTTCTTGGATGAAAGAAGTTTTTGAGAAATTTCACAATTTACGCAAGTTTTTGGATTTTTTGATAAATTTCTATTTCGTGCGAGTATTCAAGTATATGTCTCGAGTACATCAGTTTCTTGGTTTGAACAAGTTTTTGAACAATTTTCACAGGTAAGAACGTTTTTTTAATTTTTTTGATAAATTTCGATTTTGTGCGAATATCGAGTATATGTTTCGTAAACAAATTCAAATTGTGGAATCTAACATCAAGTCTCGAGTACATAATTTTCTTTGTTGGAAGAAGTTTTTGAGAAATTTTCACAATTTACGTAATTTTTATGATTTTTTGATAAATTTCTATTTCGTGCGAGTATTAAAGTATATGTCTCGAGTACATCATTTTCTTGGTTTGAACAAGTTCATAGGTAAGAATGTTTTTTTATTATTTTGATTAATTTCGATTTTGTGCGAATATCGAGTATATGTTTTCGTAAACAAATTCAAATTGTGGAATCTAACATCAAGTCTTGAGTACATTATTTCTTGGTTGGAAGAAAATTTTGAGAAATTTTCACAATTTACGTAAGTTTTTTAATTTTTTGATAAATTTCTATTTCGTGCGAGTATTCGAGTATCTGTCTTGAGTACATCATTTTCTTGGTTGTAACAAGATTTTGAGCAATTTTCACAGGAATTTTTTTTTTTTGATAAATTTTTGATTTTGTGCGTATATTCGAAAATATGTTTTCGTAATATTCTTGGGTACATAATATTCTTGGTTAAAGAAGTTTTTGAAAATTTTTCACAATTTACGTAAGTTTTTTGATTTTTTGATAAATTTCTATTAATTGCGAGTATTCAAGTATATGCCTCGAGTACATCATTTCTTGTTTAGAACAAGTTTTTGAACAATTTTCACTGGAAAGAACGTTTTTTTATTTTTTTGATAAATTTTGATTTTGTCCGAATATCGAGTATATGTTTTAGTAAACAAATTCAAATTGTGGAATCTAACATCAATTCTTGAGTACATAATTTCTTGGTTGGAATAAGTTTTTGAGAAATTTTCACAAATTACGTAAGTTTTTAATTTTTTGATAAATTTCTACTTCGTGCCAGTATTCGAGTATCTGTCTTAAGTACATCATTTTCTTGATTGTAACATGTTTTTGAGCAATTTCACAGGAAATGGTTTTTTTTTTTTTTTTGATAAATTTTTGATTTTGTCCGAATATTCGAGAATATGTTTTCGTAGACAAATTCAATTTGTGGAATTCAACATCAAGTCTTGAGTACATAATTTTCTTGGTTGAAAGAAGTTTTTGAAATTTTTTCACAATTTACGTAAGCTTTTTGTTTTTTGATAAATTTCTATTTCGTGCGAGTATACAAGTATATGTCTCGAGTACATCATTTTCTTGGTTTGAACAAGTTTCACAGGTAAGGATGTTTTTTTTATTTTTTTGATTAATTTCGATTTTGTGCGAATATCGAGTATACGTTTTCGTAAACAAATTCAATATGTGGAATCTAACATCAAGTCTTGAGAACTTCATTTTCTTGGTTGGAAGAAGTTTTTGAGTAATTTTCACAATTTACGAAAGTTTTTTGATTTTTTGAGAAATTTCTATTTCGTGCGAGTATTCAAGTATATGTCTCGAGTACATAATTTTCTTGGCTTGAACAAGTTTTTGAACAATTTTCACAGGTAAGGAGGTTTTTTTTATTTTTTTGATTAATTTCGATTTTGTGCGAATATCGAGTATACGTTTTAGTAAACAAATTCAATTTGTGGAATCTAACATCAAGTCTTGAGTACTTCAATTTCTTGGTTGGAAGAAGTTTTGAGAAATTTTCACAATTTACTAAGTTTTTTGATTTTTTGATAATTTCTATTTCGTGCGAGTATTCAAGTATATGTCTCGAGGTACATCATTTTCTTGGTTTGAACAATTTTTTGAACAATTTTCACAGGTAAGGATGTTTTTTTGTATTTTTTTGATTAATTTCGATTTTGTGCGAATATCGAGTATACGTTTTCGTAAACAAATTCAAATTGTGGAATCCAACATCAAGTCTTGAGTACATAATTTTCTTGGTTTAAAGAAGTTTTTGAGTAATTTTCACAATTTACGTAAGTTTTTTAATTTTTTGATAAATTTCTATTTCGTGCGAATATTCGAGTATCTGTCTTGAATACATCATTTTCTTGGTTATTACAAGTTTTTGAGCAATTTTCACGGGTAAAGGTGTTTTTTTTTATAAATTTCGATTTTGTGCAAAAATTTGAGTATATATTTTTGTAAACAACTTCAGTTTGTGGAATCTAACATCAAGTCTTGAGTACATCATTTTCTTGGTTGAAGGAAGTTTTTGAGAAATTTCACAATTTACGTAAGTTTTTGGATTTTTTGATAAATTTCCATTTCGTGCGAGTATTCGAGTATCTGTTTTGAGTACATCTGTTATTGGTTGTAAAAAGTTTTTGAGCAATTTTCACAGGAAATGGTGTTTTTTTTTTGAATTTTCGATTTTGTGCGAATATTCGAGAATATGTTATCGTAAACAAATTCAATTTGTGGAATCAAAATCAAGTCTTGAGTACATAATTTTCTTGGTTGAAAGATATTTTTGAAATTTTTTTCACAATTTACATAGGTTTTTTTGATTTTTTTGATAAATTTCTATTTCGTGCGAGTATTCAAGTATATGTCTCGAGTACATCAGTTTCATGGTTTGAACAAGTTTTTGAACAATTTTCACAAGTAAGAACGTTTTTTTATTTTTTTGATAAATTTTTTTTTTTTGCGAATATCGAGTATATGTTTCGTAAACAAATTCAAATTGTGGAATCTAACATCAAGTCTTGAGAACATAATTTTCTTGGTTGGAAGAAGTTTTTGGGTAATTTTCACAATTTAAGTAACTTTTTTGATTTTTTGATAAATTTCTATTTCGTGCGAGTATTCAAGTATATGTCTCGAGTACATCAGTTTCTTGGTTTGAATCTAACATCAGTTTCTTGTGGAATCTAACATCAAGTCTTGAGTACATAATTTTCTTGGTTGAAAGTAGTTTTTGAGTAATTTTCACAATTTACGTAAGTTTTTTGATTTTTTGATAAATTTCTGTTTCGTTGCGAGTATTCGAGTATCTGTCTTGAGTACATCATTTTCTTGGTTGTAACAAGTTTTTTAGCAATTTTCACAGGAAACGGTGTTTTTTTTTATTTATAAATTTTTGATTTTGTTCGAATATTCGAGAATATGTTTTCGTAAACAAATTCAATTTGTGGAATCTAACATCAAGTCTTGAGTACATAATTTTCTTGGTTGAAAGATGTTTTTGAAATTTTTTCACAATTTACGTAATTTTTTTGTTTTTTTGATAACTTTCTATTTCGTTGCGAGTATTCAAGTATATGTCTCGAGTACATGAGTTTCTGGTTTGAACAAGTTTTGAATAATTTTCACTGGTAAGAACGTTTTTTTATTATTTTTAAAATTTCGATTTTGTGCGAATATCGAGTATATGTTGTGGTAAACAAATTCAAATTGTGGAATCTAACATCAAGTCTTGAGTACATAATTTTCTTGGTTTAAAGAAGTTTTTGAGTAATTTTCACAATTTACGTAAGTTTTTTTAATTTTTTGATAATTTCTATTTCGTGCTAGTATTCGAGTATCTGTCTCGAGTACATCATTTTCTTGGTTATAACAAGTTTTGAGCAATTTTCACAGGTAAAGGTGTTTTTTGATAAATTTCGATTTTGTACAATATTTGTGTATATGTTTTCGTAAACTACTTCAATTTGTGGAATCTAACATCAAGTCTTGAGTACATCATTTCTTGGTTGAAAGAAGTTTTTCAAAAAATTTCACAATTTACGTAAGTTTTTTAATTTTTTGATAAATTTCTACTTCGTGCGAGTATTCGTGTATCTGTCTGAGTACATCATTTTCCTGGTTGTAACATGTTTCTGAGCAATTTTCACAGGAGAATGGTTTTTTTTTTTTTGTTTTTGATAAATTTTTGATTTTGTCCGAATATTCGAGAATATGTTTTCGTAGACAAATTCAATTTGTGGAATTCAACATCAAGTCTTGAGTACATAATTTTCTTGGTTGAAAGAAGTTTTTTGAAATTTTTTCACAATTTACGTAAGCTATTTGTTTTTTTGATAAATTTCTATTTCGTTGCGAGTATACAAATATAAGTCTCGAGTACATCAGTTTCTTGGTTTGAACAAGTTTTGAACAATTTTCACAGGTAAGAACTTTTTTTTTTTTTTGAAAATTTCGATTTTGTGCGAATATCGAGTATATGTTCGTAAACAAATTTCAAATTGTGGAATCTAACATCAATCTTGAGTACATAATTTTCTTGGTTTAAAGAAGTTTTTGAGTAATTTTCACAATTTACGTAAGTTTTTTTAATTTTTTGATAAATTTCTATTTCGTGCGAGTATGTCGAGGTATCTGTCTTGAATACTCATTTTCTTGTTTGTAACACTACAGTATTCGATTTGTGCTAATATTGCGTATATGTTTTCGTAACAACTACAGTTTGTGGAATCTAACATCAAGTCTTGAATACATAATTTTCTTGGTTGAAAGAAGTTTTTGAGAAATTTTCACAATTTACGCAAGTTTTTTGATTTGCTGATAAATTTCTATTTCGTGCGAGTATTCAAGTATATGTCTCGAGTAAATCAGTTTCTTGGTTTGAACAAGTTTTGAACTATTTCACAGGTAGAACGTTTTTTTTTAATTTTTTGATAAATTCGATTTTGTGCGAATATCGAGTATATGTTTTCGTAAACAATTCAAATTGTGGAATCTAACATCAAGTCTCGAGTCCATAATTTTCTTGGTTGGAAGAAGTTTTTGAGAAATTTCCACAATTTACGTAAGTATTTTATTTTTTTGATAAATTTCCATTTCGTGCGAGTATTCGAGTATCTATCTTGAGTACATCTGTTCTTGGTTGTAAAAGGTTTTTGAGCAATTTTCACAGGAATAGTGTTTTTTTTTTGATAAATTTTCTATTTGTGCGAATATTCGAGAATATGTTTTCGTAAACAAATTCAATTTGTGGAATCTAACATCAAGTCTGGAGTACATAATTTTTTTTGTTGAAAGAAGTGTTTGAAATTTTTTCAAAATTTACCTAAGATTTTTTGATTTTTTAATAAATTCTATTTCGTGCGAGTATTCAAGTATCTGTCTCGAGTACATCAGTTTCTTGGTTTGAACAAGTTTTTGAACAATTTTAACAAGTAAGAACGTTTTTGTATTTTTTGATAAATTTTGATTTTGTGCGAATATCGAGTATATGTTTCGTAAACAAGTTCAAATTGTGGAATCTAACATCAAGTCTTGAGTAGATAATTTTCTTGGATGGAAGAAGTTTTTGAGTAATTTTCAACAATTTACGTAAGTTTTTTGATTTTTTGATAAATTTTCTATTTCGTGCGATTATTCAAGTATATGTCTCGAGTACATCATTTTCTTGGTTTGAACAAGTTTTGGAACAATTTTCACAGGTAAGGATATTTTTTTTATTTTTTTGATTAATTTCGATTTTGTGCGAATATCGAGTATACGTTTTCGTAAACAAATTCAATTGTGGAATCTTACATCAAGTCTTGAGAACTTCATTTTCTTGGTGGAAGAAGTTTGGAGAAATTTTCACAATTTACGTAAGTTTTTTGATGTTTTTGATAAATTTTTATTTTGTGCGAGTAGTCAAGTATATGTCTCGAGTACATCATTTCTTGGTTTGAACAAGTTTTTGTACAATTTCACAGGTAAGGATGTTTTTTTTTTGTTTTTTTGATTAATTTCAATTTTGTGCGAATATCGAGTATATGTTTTCGTAAACAAATTCAAATTGTGGAATCTAACATCAAGTCTTGAGTACATAATTTTCTTGGTTTAAAGAATTTTTGAGTAATTTTCACAATTTACGTAAGTTTTTTAATTTTTGATAAATTTCTATTTCGTGCGAGTATTCGAGTATCTATCTTGAATACATCATTTCTTGGTTGTGACAAGTTTTTGAGCAATTTTCACAGGTAAATGTGTTTTTTTTTTTTCAAATTTCGATTTTGTGCAGATATTTGAGTATATGTTTTCGTAAACAACTTCAGTTTATGGAATCTAAAATCAAGTCTTGAGTACATCATTTTCTTGGTTGAAAGAAGTTTTTGAGAAATTTCACAATTTACGTAAGTTTTGGATTTTTTGATAAATTTCTATTTCGTGCGAGTATTCAAGTATATGTCTCGAGTACATCAGTTTCTTGGTTTGAACAAGTTTTTGAACAATTTTCACAGGTAAGAATGTTTTTTTATTATTTTGATTAATTTCGATTTTGTGCGAATATCTAGTATATGTTTTCGTAAACAAATTCAAATTGTGGAATCTAACATCAAGTCTTGAGTACATTATTTCTTGGTAGGAAGAAGTTTTGAGAAATTTTCACAATTACGTAAGTTATTTAATTTTTTTATAAATTTCTATTTCGTGCGAGTATTCGAGTATCTGTCTTGAGTACATCATTTTCTTGGTTGTAACAAGTTTTTGAGCAATTTTCACAGGAAATGATGTTTTTTTTTTTGAAATTTTTTTGATTTTGTGCGAATATTCGGGAATATGTTATCGTAGACAAATTCAATTTTGTGAAATCTAACATCAAGTCTTGAGTACGTAATATTCTTGGATAAAGAAGTTTTTGAAAATTTTTCACAATTTACGTAAGTTTTTGATTTTTTGATAAATTTCTATTTCGTGCGGAGTATTCAAGTAAATGTCTCGAGTACATCAGGTTCTTGGTTTGAATAAGTTTTGAACAATTTCACAGGTAAGAACGATTTTTATTTTTTTGATAAATTTCGATTTTGTACGAATATCGAGTATATGTTTAGTAAAACAAATTCAACTGTGAATCTAACATCAATCTTGAGTACATAATTTTCTTGGTTGGAAGAAGTTTTTGAGAAATTTTACAATTTACGTAGGTTTTTAATTTTTATAAATTTCTATTCGGTGCGAGTAATCTGTCTTGAGTACATCATTTCTTGGTTGTAACAAGTTTTTGAGCACTTTTCACTGGTAAAGGTGTTTTTTTTGATAAATTTCGATTTTGACTATATGTTTCGTAAACAACTACAGTTTGTGGAATCTAACATCAAGTCTTGAGTACATCATT
>CAJQUN010002245.1:0-29981 GCA_907163345.1 Haberlea rhodopensis
ATCGCGACCAATAAAAGCAAACGGACAGAATCAGTCAATGTAACTCTCGTTATATTGTTGTTATTATTAATCCATATCTACACTCGCACATTTTAATAAGAAAGCGATTAATAAAAATCTGTAATATAATCATGTTTAAGCCTAAGCAATTCGCACAACTTGATTTGTACATTATTTTTTATATTAATCTCGAGCATTAATATACAATACTTCTATTCCATGAGCCATTGTTATCTGATTAGTTAATTCGTAGGCTCGAGAACAATGATATTTTAGTCATAATAAATGGACTAATTAGAATAGAATTTGATAAAATTGACTTATTTGAAATAAGTTTCTAATTAAAACGAGTATTTAGTTAGAAATGATATATTTTGGTAGATTTAGTTGAAAGATGATTTAACAAGTGTTGAGAGTTGTTGTCTTACATTTGGAACTTGAAAGCTATACACGCTCCTATAAAAGATTTTAGTTTGCTCCACTTATAACCAATTGGTTATGATTATGAGGGAAAACCACTGGATTCTTAACATGGTACAAGAGTAATCCACGTGTTTGACATAAATAATGTCACACATGATGAGGTGTGCTGAGAGTTATTGCCCTATATTAGGAACTTGAAAGCTTTATATACTCTCTATAAAATATTCTGGGTACTCCGTTATAACCAATTGGTTATAAACCATATGAATTCTTAACAATAAGCGGTACACATATGTAATTTCTTTTTTTTAATATTTTGCTCTGAAAATGGTGTTTCGTTAGAATTGGATGAACAGTTGATCATATAGCATTTCATGCCATTGTAAAGAGCTTCATTAAAATCAGGCTGTTTTCGGCCCAGTTGAGTTAGGCCTTCATAATTAATTAACTAACCTCCGCCCAAGTTGCTGAATCAAACCAAATATATCAGGCAACATTCGTTGGCAAAATAGCACTCCGCGAAACTTTCAAAACCTTTTAAAAAAAAAAAAAAACAAACAGGAAGGAATATATTGCTAAAACCTCTTGTACAACAAATACATCTAAGCAGACAAGAGGTTTAAAGCGAAGGGGTGTCACAACATAAGCACAAATTTGATCGGGCGAGTACAAGTGCCGCCAAAGCTAAATTCGGTCCCCTCATACCATGAGCTCCAGAAGAAGGTCGAATATGAAAATTGTTTTCCAAGAACTGAAGGTACAAATACAGGTCGAGAGACATAAACTGATAATGACAAACAAACACGTAAGCTCCCGAATCCAAGTCACAAACTGAAAACCAACGACCAAAGAGCTCTAGATAATGGCGCACGAAACCGAAAAGCCCAGCAATCATGATCAAACAATGTCCCATCGGTGAGGCAAATCTGATAAACCATCCGCAATAAAGCCAAATAACCTCGTCAGAAAAAGAGGACAGTCGAGGCAACATAGTAGGTAATAGCAAAACATAAGACCGCCAATCCAAAGCAAAAGATGTAAATATCGATAAGCATACACCATATGACAAATCCTTATAAATCATATCTACCAAGCAACATATATAAGAGATATTATAGATACTAAGGGGACATAAAAACACCAAAAAGGGGAGCTCACGCGACGAGTCAGTCGCCACAAAAGATGCAAGGGATGATCCCCATCCCGCACATCCAGCAAAGAGGACTCATGCGAATAGGTGAGGTTGCCGCGCAACCACCTCCAAAAAAGAAAATTACATAGTCGGACCAACAACAAAAACCAGCTGGAACCGAACGATGGTGTAGCCTGGGCGCCTCCCATTCAACAAAGAGCATCACTACCACACCCACCAAAACAAGAACTGGAATAACACCAGCTCTAGTGGGCTGCCCGAGAAGAAGTCCGAGAAAAGCAAGCCAGAACAGGGTAAAAGGTGTGAAAGAAAAGCAGGTCAGGGGAACACGAAGACCGAGAAAGCTGTGGTAAAGATACAACATAGCTCCTAGAGAGAAATTGGCACAATAGTGAAAACAGAAAACCATTTCAAACCTATTAATTCTTCAAGTTCTTTTAAATTAATTTTTTTATTAATCGTCATATTTATTTTTTAGATTGAACAAATATTTGTTGCATACAATAACAACAGTAACAACAACAACAACTAAGCATATAACTTTGCCTGTAAGATGTATCACAAGTAATATGTATTGTGTATGTCAAAGCCGGGAGAAATGACGAGGGTTACGATAGGCCATTATAGCCAGCGTAAAACTTAGTCACATCATGCCATAAACCGTAAAATATTTGATGTATGTCATAAAAATTTGTATATATCGAAAATTATAAAATTGGTCATATAAGTTGGTTTGATTGTAAGTTTGGTTTATTTAAATAGTCAAATTTCAGCCTTAATTTATTATCATTGCTTGTTTTGCAATTTCAATCATTTTCCCACAAGAATGCTGACATAGCATTACATTTATTATATTGTAAATAACTACATGATATCTAAAAAGAACTTCTGCCCTTATCCGAAAGTGGTTAAAACTCATATCTTCCTTTAAGAAGATTTGAGTTGAGTCATTATGCGCACAAAACTTTCACCTCTCCCCCGATCAAAAATAAATAATATCCAGTGCATTTTTATTCTGATATGACATTGATATTTATAAAATTTCTCATCTCGAAAATCTAATTAAATACAATTCACAATACCTTATTCATTTTTCAAAAAATATAATAATTTCGAAAACACTAAAAACATAGCCAAACCCATTATATTCAACTTTTATAGAACGATCGAATGTCAGATTTGAATTTAATCAACTATAAACTAATTCACTGAACGACTCAATAATTAAAAATTTTTACATACAAAAAAACAAAGGCTCAAAGAGAGGCTTGATCTGCTCCCCCTCTCTTGTACTCTGATTTTCTTATGTTTAATAAACAGATAGGGGTACGCCAAACCCCAACCACACCATTGGCGGTTTTAATAAAATAAAATAAAAAACGACTCAAGCTCACTCAGAAACTTTGTAAGCATAATATACAATTGAAACTTTTAAAGGTTTGATTTTTTATCTGAAAAGAGAACTAAAAGTAAAGCGACAATGATCTTCATGAGTCTTTCCACCTTGAGTTCCT
This sequence comes from Haberlea rhodopensis, assembly GCA_907163345.1. NCBI lineage: Eukaryota > Viridiplantae > Streptophyta > Magnoliopsida > Lamiales > Gesneriaceae > Haberlea > Haberlea rhodopensis. Next base: position 3,091 of record CAJQUN010002245.1, read on the forward strand.
TTCTTTTGCAGATAATATCACTTTTTTTCCCTTTCCATAAGTCTTTCCACCATTGGCGGTTTTCAGAACTATATTTGATTAGTTCTAAAACATTAAACTACAATTGATTAAAAACAATTTTTGTAGAACTATACTTGATTAGTTTTAAAAGTTTGGGATAGTATTGAAAATACTCATTCTATCTACTACGATATATTTTGAAATGCACCTTTTCTGTGGTGATTGTGATGATAAAATTATCATATAATATGAATATCAAGCGTACTACTCTTTAAAATGTATTAACTTAGGCTATGTTTGGAATTTAATCTGGTGTTTGATTTGCATTATCAGTCCTAAAAATTTGTCATCATAAATCGTTCAAGTAATCCACAAGTTTGAAAGTATCCCAAAAACAGTGAAGTCAAAGGTGTGAAATTACAAAAGTAAACCCAAAATTCCCACCATTTTTTACTGCTCCAGATGTTGACAACTACCATCGAAAAACTCAAACTTCCCTTCAATCTTCAATGCCAGGAAAAAATTAAAACTTTGAATAGAAACTGTGACAGAGTCTTTGTCACTATAAATATTAGAGTCGAAGCTGTGGACACACGCACATGTACAGGTAAATTAAAATTTTATCGTTTATGCTATTCAATTTCACATTTGTAGTTGCCGCCATTTATCCAAGATATGTGATATGGTTGTGGTTACCTTCCTCAGGTCGGGTATGTTCGTCTTGTATCTGTGACACCCCAGTTCCAGAAGTGTAACAGTGAAGGTACTTCTCAAATCTTGTACAATCACATATTTGAAATGTTTACCCATTTGTATTAATTAGCAGTTCATTGAATTTTAAACATTGTAGTTTGCCCACGTAAGAATTTACGCAAAAACAATTTCTATTGTTTCTATTCACACATCATGTTTTGTTCACTGGCGACGTAAAGTACGCTGCGTATATACAAACTTTATTGTCGTAACACATTGAATGTTGTTTCGAATGTTGCACTATGTTAACTTGTTATTACAATGTGTATTGACTTTTGTATTTTATAGATTTTGTGGAAGATGGATAGTGAAGACAACGACATTGAAGTTTTCATTTTGTTATGTATCATCTGCTTCTACGATCGTTCGTTTTGTTTCAATGTGCTCACATTTTTACGCCAGATTTGTAGCTAATGTTCGAAATCCAACACCTGAGGCGGATTGTAGAAGTAGGAGACATGCAGTGTCTAGCCAATTTGAGGATGTGTAGAAATTCTTTTGGTCAGCTATGTTTTTTCTCTTGCAAAATGTATACGTTAGCGTACAAGAGAAAGTAGCAATATTTCTTTTCGTCCTATCGCACCATAAAAAAAAATAGAGTCCTTGATCATTACTTTGTACGTAGTGGGCATACAATTAGCTGTCGCTTTCATGAGATCTTGAATTGTGTATTAAAGCTTCATGCCATCCTCATAGTGAATCCTGTACCTGTTGAGGAAGAGTGTAATACCGAGCCATGAAAATAGTTTAAGGTACTGCCTCTACCATGAAAGCTTTCTTTTTTAATTTTTGTTCAAATTAGTACAGTCACTACAAAAGTATAGTTGACATAACTCATTTTCCCCTACCCAACCCAACTTTAGGTGTTTTGGATGGTACCTATATAAGTATACAAGTGTGCAACAAAGATAAACCTAAATACAGAACAAGAAAAGGAACTACGACCATCAATGTTTGAAATAAGAAGGGTATTCGGATTAAATAATAATAATAATATAATAATAATAATAAGAAGAAGAAGAAGAATGGTGTTTGTTTATCGTATAAGCTGTTTAAAACAGTTAATAATTTTATGTGAGTTTATATGCTCTGATGTAATTGTGGGGTCCTCGTTACTTAATCCGTTATGTATCAGTTCATTATACATATGTGAGTAAGAATTAAGTAAATCATACACTGATTAAGAGTTTAGTTATGTAGTTGTTACAATACTTGACAAAAAAAACCATGTCCTCATATACATCATATACATATAGCAAAACAACCTAGACCAAAACTCCTAAGCAGTGGTTCAGCTCGCAGCGGAATAAGACTCACAATCCCGTCCTCCTACGTCTATGAGTCCCTACAGAAACAATCACACAACATGAGTATAGATAAACAACCATCCCAGTGCGATATCAATAAAAACATAAACGATAAAGCACTATAAATATCCAATGTGATTGTCCTGTATCATGCATCACCAAATGCAAAATGTCATGATATGTCTCATTCCTCATCCTGTTATAACCAGACCAATATGATGTGTCTATCTCAGCTCAATATGTCAGTGGAACCCTCTCACCTCTTCATATTAGCAGCACATATCATAGTACCGTCCTAACATGTTATAACAGCCAGCATACATACACCCAACCGTCGTATATCTCACATGCCAAGCATATGTAGCATACCTATCGTGGCAACAATCTTAGCCAAAGCATATGCCCCAACACTGGCATATCATCGTGGCACCGATCTCGGCCAAAGCATACGCTACACATCTATCGTGGCATCCCTCTCAACAATATAATATCATGAATGCACATGCATATGATGTCAATAATCATATGATACCATGCTCACATCATCATCACAACAATATCATATACTCGTACGTCAAAACGTACCTGTTCTGTGACACAAACGATATAAATTAGGCGTCACTGTCTAACCGCCTCGTTGTCCCATCCCCTGTGATGATGCTACAACAATACCACAATATATCATGTTATCATAGGCATTAAAATCAAATTTTACAAAATATAACATTTTTCAAAAATCCGACCCTGGCGATCGATCGCCACATTTCACCGATCGATCGCTATATTGTTCTGTTCCATCGCGATCGATCGCCACTACCTCGCGATCGATCGCCAAAATGTTCTGTTTCTCGCGATCGATCGCCACATTTTCACCGATCGATCGCCACATGTTTTTACCGCCTTAAATTTGCTCTGTTATCGGCGATCGGTCGCCACAAGGCTCGCGATCGATCGCTGATGTCCAGAAAATTCAGAACATGGCGATTTTGAGCTTATCTCCATGGTGTGTCTCCTACAACTCAAAATAATCATTTAAACATGTTTCATGCAATCCTAGTAACATATAAACATGTTTCTCTCATCATGCACAACTCAATTCTTTGCATGATAACAAGTCTCAATTCAAAGCATATAAGAATAGTAACCACATGCTTCAATTTTCCATCAACTAAGTCCATATACATCATATGCTATACAATTCTTAACAAGAAAGGATGAAGTCACTTCACTCAACTCCTAGCTTGATTACCAAGTGAAATCCAAGCAAAAGATGAAAGAGGAAGCAAGGGTTTGAAGAGGGTTTTAGAGATTTTTAGGTGTTTATATTTAGTGTAGTATGTGATTACAAATCTGATTTGTGAGATATAATCAAACCTTCAAATTCAACTCAAATTCACACCGCATGCCTCTCACATGCTGCTAAATGCACACCAAGGTTATATCCACTATACATGTCATACATAACATGAATTCTCACCATGTAACTCCATTTCAATCCAATTCTTAAATATAGGAAGGGTTTTGTCACCTCATAATTTCACATGAATTGAAATCCTAATTATCTCCCCTCGAGATCACAACATACCGTAATTATTTCATAAGTACGCCTTAACCATATCACATCATATCAAGGCATGACAGTAATTTTTAAAAAGAAAGCTTATATCACGATAAGATTTTAGCATCTTTAGGGGTGTAGGTGGGTGTGTTTAGTTGGATAGGCATGAAAAAATCACACAACCTACTACGTGCAGGTTGCTAAATTATGAAACCGTAACTGCAACAAATAAACAAAATCACGCGTTTGGGTGGGTGTGGGTGCAGACGGGTGTGGACGGTTAGCATATCAAATAGAAATCAATTACAATTAATGTATTTTATAAGTTTTAAAATTATTTACCGTTGATAATAATAAAGCTGAACTGAAATTAAATAAATTTATAAAGCAATTTAAAACAATAAAAAATTAAATTACGTGGACAAAAAAATTATATGAGTCGTATTATTGAATCATTTGCAGTTGAAAATCAAATATAGTTAAACGATAGATCATCAATCATATTATTGTCATCCTAAAAATTATATATATTCAAATCATGTATTAAAATTGAAAATGTTTTCTCACAATACGAAACAAAAATATAATAAATTAAAATATCAAAATTTTACCACCATCAAATTGTGATTTCAATAACTTTAAACATTTACTTTACAAAGATAATGACAATTCATAAATTGAAGTCCCAAATAAAAAAATATATTTCTAGTTATTATAAGATTACTAATGAAAAACATGAAACTGTTGTTTCTTAATGAATTAACAATTTTTTTAGTTGAAAATAAATTATATTAAAAAGATAAGTACAAGTTATACTCTAATTATACACAAGAAATTAGCAAATTGAAATATTGATGCTTTAAAATTACAATTTGCAACTTCAACTTCTATAATATTTAATTTTATCATTACAGAAATCTTTAATATATACAAATCTGGCGGATTGGTTGGGTAGGTCGAATGTGCAATAATCTACTACCCACCCACACATAAATGCGGGTGGGTTGGGCGGGTAAGCGAGTGGATGTTTAACAATCTACTACCCCGTCCACATAAATATGTTTGCTTAATTTTTCAGATGCGTCACTTTTTTCGAAAGTTAAAATGAGTGGATACAGTGGGTGAATGTGGGTTGGGTTGTGCGATTTTTTTTAACAAACCTAAGTAGTTTATACTTGTTTTTTTTAAAAAAAAAAAAAAGTGGATCTTCTTAATTTATTTTTTAATATTTCTATTTTAATTTTAATATTTTAAAAGACCAAACTCTCTAGAAATTTTAGAGTATCTCAAATGTATCACCCCAAAAGTTAATGTGTCCATGATATTTATTTGCATTATTTTTTATAGTGTTATGTCTTTTTAAACAATTATTATAATTAAAAAAAACTTATAACATCTGATATATAAAATTTAAACATTATTATTTTATTTTGTCTATATATTTTGTGAGTTTATCGTGATAGATAAATTATGGGAAATATTATTACTAGAATAATTATTGTTGTTGTCAGAGTAATTTTCATCAATCTATCATAAAAATAATTATAGCAACAATGATAATTGTTCTGATAATATTATAACACTAAATATATGGTGTTTACATTTAACATATATAAGTATAATAGACATGGAAACTCTATAAGTTGTCATACTTAAGGTATGTTTGTAATTGTTTATTCACAAAAAAATTATTTTGTTTTTGTTTAAAGTTGGAAAATATTACTTTTAAGTAAAAATATTGAGTGTTTATTAGTAAAATAATAAAACAATTTAATAAACTTTAATTAATTATAAAATTACTACCAAAAATATCAGAACACTGCTTCTCAACTCCTGCGGTTTTGCACCTCAAAATCCTCGGTTGGCCTTTTGTAATTGCAAGTGGGATAATGGAGATGAAATACCGACTATTCAATGAGGCAACCACTACACTGTGCATCACCTCATCCCACTAACTCCCCTTATCTGATGCATATATAAAGATATCTTACTGTTCATGAGGTAAGCGCACAACTTTTCCCTTTCATGTTCTGTCGTTTATGATAAATCGGTTTAAATTGGTTTTGTACTGTCGTTTCACGGGAAAAAAATTCGTGGGAGTTTCTTATATTCACCATTTATTGGTCAAAGATTTAATCTTTGGCCATCTCGATCAGTTTCCTCAGGTGGGTATTCTTGCTATTGATTCTTTTGCTCTTCTTGTTGGATGGTTGCCCTAATTTTTTTATCAGTTAAAACTGTAGCTTGAAGATGCTATGCTAAAAGTTGGGCCGGGCGGTAATGTTTTGTGTTGAGCGGCTCATGTTTTCAGATTCGTGCTTTCTTCTTGTCTTTCTTCGTTTTCGTCACTTCGTTTCGTGTCTGGGGTTTCTGTGTTCATTCATTCATTCGTGGGACTAGGTTGTTTTTTAGTTTTCTTGGTAAGGATTCTGTAGTTAGAAACTTGTACCATCAGTTCTTGAGATGGTAATTTGTGTGTTGTTACTTAGAGGGTCACTTTAATGTTCTTCCTGGTCTCTTCTAATGTTAATTCTTTGTAATAGGTCAATTGATGTTTCATTTTTGTTTCTTTATTTGCATTCAGACATTAAGGGTTGGCTTCCTGGTTAATCTCAGAACTGGACTTTGTTATAGCTTAAGAAATTTTAGTTTTGTCCTAGGATGGAGTCTTTAAGCTACACTTTTGAGGCGAAGGGATTGCCCCGTGCAGATGATGTCGAATTAGATGAAGGTCTTGTGACGAGTAGAAATCTGTTGGAAGGATGGGACAAAGAATCGCATTCGTTTCCCTCTTGTGATGCAGTTGAGATGAGAAAACCAGTTCTTGGTAGTCAACGCTTCGAAAATTTAAGATATGATCCAAACCACAATTCTTGTATATATGTACCGTCTACCTCTACCATCACGTTGAACTCATTAGCCGAATTTGACACAAGATTTTCAAGTTCTGCCCTTAATAACGATGAGTTCGCTGTTCCAAGAGAACCGAATAGTAGACAATGTAGTGGGGAAAACTCGGTTTGGCAGGCTTTAGAGCCTTTGGTGCTTGCGAAACGAGGGCGGATAACAAATTTGCACTCTCAGATTCATGTTTGCCAAGTTCTTGGTTGCAACAAGGATTTGAGTTCGTCAAAGGATTATCACAAAGGCACAGAGTATGTGATCTTCATTCAAAGACTGCTGTGGTTATTGTGAATGGCCTCCAGCAAAGATTTTGTCAGCAATGCAGCAGGTACAGCCTCTTAACTTAAAATTCCCGCATCGTTCAGCAACTTGGTTGCTTGTGAATTCTAATTCATAGAACTAAAACTCTCGACCAGGGGTGCCGGCTTATTTTCAGAGTATAATAAGTATATCACGTATTTGTGATCAGAAATATTAAAGAACATCATTGCAGGTTTCACCTATTGCCAGAGTTCGACAAAGGCAAGCGCAGTTGTCGTAAACGCCTCGCATGCCACAATGAACGTCGGCGAAAGCCTCAATTGGGTAAGTTGCATTTGTATGCTAGAATAAATAAAAGTAGACATATGCTATTGATTGGAAACTAGGATTTGTTTTTTTACTACCTGGGTAACTATCTAGTTCAATGACCTATGTTTTCAACCTTTTTATAGGTTCCATGTTTTATGGAACGGATTTATCCCCGAAAATATTTGAAGATGGTTTCTTTGACCAGCAAGGTAACAAACCGATGAACCGCAGCAAGCACGATAAGTTGGAACATGAATTATGTCAACTACCGCCAATAGAAGTGCCTACGAAATTCAGTCTGTCCCTTCCGAAATCTCTTCTCATCTGCAACATCCTTCGAAAAATTCTCCCGGTGGGCCATTTTCAGTTCAAGAGTTATCTGCGGACTCGAATTCCAGCAGTGCTCTCTCTCTTCTGTCAGCTCAATCACAGAACTTGTTAAGCAATTCTTCCGGTAAATCAATGGCTTGTCCTCTTATCTTCCAAGGAAATCGACATGCAAATCTTGTTGATCAGAGTGTTAATAAATTTTCTTATGAGGTTGCTCAAGAATCATTCTCTTTGGTTCCTGATGCCAACTCCTCTGTTGGTTCTGGAATTACTCGAAATATGCATGCTCAAAATCTTGAGTATTATCCGTATTCTGCAGGTGCAAACTCTGTTGATTTAGTACAATTGTCGTTACATCTGCTTGCAAAGAGTTGAAGATGGGAAATTCCGATCAAGTCACGCCGGAAACCCCGTATAATCTGCCACTTTGTTGCACCATGAAGAGGACTTAAATGTCCAAGTTCAATCATCTCTGTTAAAGGAATTAGAAGTCGATCAATGCACAAAGTGGTATCTCTTTCAATCATCTTGTTCAACTACTGTCAATTCCTATTGATTAGTTTTCCTTTTACATGGGAGTGTGACTAGGCAATGAGTATATACATGCGTTATTTATTGTATGCGGTATTTATTGTCTGAATAATTTTATGTATTGTGAATATATTTATTCAAGAGTGAAAAGTAAGTTGGTATTTTTTTCATGGTATTAACAAGTGTTTTCAAAATCGGACCGGACATGAACCGGTGCTCTTACTGACGTCAGCATTATGTATATCTATTTTAAGTTTTGTAAAATATATATACAATATATTTGCTATAGTTTCAAGTTGTTCACAATAAAAAAGTAGCATTACATCAACATAACATGTCAAACTTAAAAAATCAGATAAAATCAAATGTCCAACATAAAAAAATAATAATAGAACATCTCAAAAAACAACAAATAATGCCCAAAAAGAACAGTATCGCAAAATTATAAGAAAATATTTTCGATCAGCTCTCGCTCGCACTTTATATATTATAATCCTCACTATGATGATGGTTAAATAATACCATGTGAAATGAATGATGGTGGTTGATTATATTTTTTGTCTATAATATCATTGAATTTAAAATATCATAAATTACAAAATTTAATAATATTTAAATATAATCTATAATATGAATAATAATAATTATTAATAACATTTATTATTATTAAAATCAATATTCAAACATTTGTATTATTATTTAATTGTTATGGTAATTATATTATTACTAAATTTTAATTTTTATTATTAATATTTGTAGTTATTTTGATCTATATTTTGGATATCAAAGAAAACATGAAATCTAAATACTAATATAATATATTTAAATTTATTATTAAATATTTTAATAATCAAATTATTTTTTTTTAAATTATTTATCCAATTATTTTAGAATAGGTTATTATTTACTACAAGATTTCCCAATTATATTAATTTATTTCTTATTATTTTCTATTACTCTTTATTATTTATATTTTTTAAATTTTTAATATATTTTATATAACTTATTATTGTTATTATTATTCTTTTTCTAATAATTTATTTATTATTAAAATAATAGTTTACAAGTTTTAGGTTTATTTATTTTATATAACTAAAATAATATTTTTTTGACTTTAATTTAATATATCTATATTATATTATTTTATAAAATATCTTTATAAATATTTAATTATTTATCCACTTAATTAAAAAAATATGTTATATTGGTCTTTATAATATCTTAGTAATTTTTAATATATTACGAGGTATTTTGATAATTGAATCAATACACAAATATAATTTATCATTTAAAATCATATCAACTATCATATAACTTATTCATATAATATTATTTAATCCTTATCTTCATTCTTTTATTCATTTTTATTATGGGAAAATTTCGGGTCGCTATCATTAGGTAAAAGATTTTTCGGCCCAGTCACCCAAAAAAAAGTTCTTTCAACTAAGTCCATTTTTGAATACAATGACCAAACTAACCCCACTTATGAAAACACTCTACACCACATAGTAATTTTTACATGCACCGCATGAGTAATTTTACATGCACCACATGACTCATTTTCACATGCACCGCGTGAGCAATTTTACATGCACCGCTCAATTTTACATGCACCGTATGAGTAATTTTACATGCACCGCATGAGTAATTTTCATGCATCTCATTACTCATCACATTTTACATGCATCGCATGAGTAATTTTACATGCACCGCTCAATTTTACATGCACCGTATGAGTAATTCTACATGCACCTCATGAGTAATTTTTACATGCATCACATTACTCATTTTTACATGCATCGCATGAGTAATTTTATATGCACCACATTAGTAATTTTTACATGCATCGCTCATTTTACATGCACCTTATGAGTAATTATACATGCACCACATGAGTAAGTTTTACATGCACCGCATTAGTAAGTTTTACATGCACCACCGCAGGAGTCAATTTTTACATGCACCGCTCAATTTTACATGCACCCGCATGCGTCAATTTTTACATGCACTTCTCAATTTTACATGCACCGTATGAGTAATTTTACATGCACCGCATGAGTAATTTACATGCACCACATGAGTAATTTTATATGCATCGCATTAGTAATTTTACATGCATCTCATTACTCAATTTTACATGCATCGCATGAGTAACTTTACATGCACCGCATTAGTAATTTTTACATGCACCGCTCAATTTTACATGCACCGTGTGAGTAATTCTACATGCACCGCATGAGTAATTTTTACATGCATCTCATTACTCAATTTTACATGAATCGCATGAGTAATTTTACATGCACCACATTAGTAATTTTACATGCACCGCTCAATTTTACATACAACGTATGAGTAATTCTACATGCACCGCATGAGTAATTTTTACATGCACCGTATTAGTAATTTTTACATGCACCGCAAGAGTCAATTTTTACATGCACCGCTCAATCAACATGGGTAATTTACGCATGCACCGCATGCGTCAATTTTTACATCCACCTCTCAATTTTACATGCACTGTATGAGTAATTTTACATGCACCGCACGAGTAATTTTACATGCACCGTTAGACACAAATGATGCATTTAAAATATAATATACATGCATCGCTTGAGTGCAAGAATTTATAAACCCACAAAATAACGAGTAAAAGGTTAAAAACATCAAGAATTTTGGAATCATGATATCCATTCATGATAACAGATCATTAAAATTTTCGCCATCACGTCCCTCGATTCAAATTTAAAATTTTCCGACAAAAGAATAATCTAAATCTGCGCTCGATATTTAATTTCTTCTTTTCGGAATTCTTCAAGCACACATCACTTTTCTCCACTCGAATCAAGTGCTCATCGGCCTTTCACAGTGGAATATGCCATCTGAAGATGTACTCGAAGAATTCTTCACGCCGCTGGACAAAACTACAGTAATAATTCATTGAAAAGTGAAAACAAATTTTTAAAAAGAAGTTTGAAGAACCAGCGGTGGATTTATGTACCAGCGGTGGAGTGGGGCTCCGGCAACGATGAAAGAGAGGAAGACGATGAGGATGCCGGTGGAAAAGTCTCCATGAAGAGGAAATAAAGGATCGGACATACAAGGTAATTATTGCCCTATTGTTTATTATTATTGGTTTAATTAAACAAGGGTAATTGTGTCCTAACAAATGACCTAATCTAATTAGGATTTCATAAAATGGACTTATTTGAAAGAACTTTCATATAATAAGTAGGGTTTTAGGGTAAAAAGCAGACAGACCCCCCCAACCTTCAGTCTCTTGAGCACTTTACCCCCCAACCTTTCGAAATGTGCGCTTAACCCCTGAACAATGTAAAAAAGTGCATAACACCGCCGCCGACGGAATATTCCCAATATTCCGTCTGAGATTCCATCACATGCATAGCACATGCATAAGCCAATGGTATATCTGTCTTTTCAATTTTTTCCCTAAAAAATTAAATATTTCACTTAATCCCCAACTCATTCCACACGATACAAATTCTCCCTCATTTAGGTACAAATGTCTTGGAAATTAAGAGAAGGAGCTGACCATTCTGGAAGAGAAGCTCCAGATTATGGTAAGCATCTCATTTTCTCTGCATTGGGCTTTCTCAGCTTGGTTTCTCGACATTGGTTGTTTCCCGCGTTATTTTTTTTTAATACAATGTTCGATTTGTTCGTTGTTTTTTTCCTTATTTCGATTAAAGTAAAATAATCAATTCTAATTTGTTTGCCACTTGTTTTGTTGGAGTTTTGAATAAGATGTTCGATTTGTTCAATGTCGATTTGTTCATTGTGTGCAGGACCCAACAGTGAATTTTTTACCATCAAATTCATCATCATGGTAAATTTTGTGAATTTGGTAAGAGATGTTATGTAGGAGGGGCTATTGATTACTTTGATTATTGTAGAGAAGATGAAATGTCAATGATTGAAATTAATGAAATGTCACAATTGTTAGATGTGGATCACACTTCTGTAGCTTTCTACTATAGTAGGATTGATATAAATGATTGTAGTTCTAAACTTTGATGGAACATGACAACGATGCTTTGAACCTTGTAAATTTTCTGAATGACCAAAAGGTGGTTGGGATTTTTGTTGAACGAAATGTCTCAATTGAAGAATCAGTATATCAATTACCTATGATTTGTGAGGGGTTGGATTATATTGGCGACAAGGATGACCAAGCTGATGCTGGAAATGCTTCTAAAGAGCAATCTAATGTAGATCAAAGTTCTCCAAAAACTAATGATTGGCTAATAAATACAAATGAAAGTGGTTGTAGTGATGATGAGCAATCTGTAGGGGATGATTCATGTTTTTCAGACATCCTAGTTGATAGTGAATGTGATATAACAGATGATGATGCAGATTATGATAATAACATTGATGCAGAAGTGGAATGGGGTGGATTACATGGAAGGGAAATGAGTTCCGACCAAAATGCAACACCAAGTGAGAAACCCTCTAAGAAGAACCAATACATATATGAAGGCTACCCAGTTTTTAATCCAAAATCAGATATGGATGACCCTCAATTTGCTGTAGGTCTATGCTTTGATGATACTGCAACATTTAGAGATGCAGTTAGGCAACATTCTATACTCAATGGCAGAGAAATTTTATTTACTAAAAATGATAAGGATAGAGTGCAAGTAAAGTGCAAGCATCATACTTGTCCATGGAATATATTTGCTTCATCGTTCAAAGAGAAGACCACCCTACAGATTAAAACTTATAATGGTAATCATGAGTGTTGCAGGGTGGAGAAGGTTGCTGCTGCTAATTCTAAATGGTTGGCCAGTAGTACAAGGAAATGATATAAATCTAATCCTAATTGGCCTGTGAATTCAATGTTGACAGTTATGCAAAACGACTGTAAACTGCTCTTTAGCAGGTTTCAAATGTATAGAGCAAAAGGAAAAGTTAAGATGATGGCAATTGGTTCTGAAAAGGAACAATATGCTATGCTTTGGAGATATGCTGCTGAGATTGTTTGAAGTGATAGAGATAACACCGTGAGAATCAAGACGAAAGAAGTTGATAATCAATTAGTGTTTAAGAGATTTTATTGTTGTTGGGGTGCTCTGAAAAAAGGGTTCATTGATGGCTGCAGACCCTTCATATGCTTTGATGGGTGTCACTTAAAGACAAACTTTGGTGGGATTTTACTTTGTGCAGTTGGCATTGATGCAAATAATTGCATTATCCATTTGCATATGCAGTGGTGGAGAAAGAAAAAAAAGTCCTGGAAATGGTTTTTGGAGTTGATAATGATTGACCTGAAATTTCAAATGAGAGTGGAATTGGACAATTATGTCTGACAAGCAGAATGGACTTATTGATGCAGTAGATATGTTGATGCCTAACTGTGAGCATAGATTCTGTGTAATGCACTTGTATAATAATTTCAAACAGTCACATAAAGGCTTGTCATGAAGAAGAACTTGTTGTGGAATGCAGCAAGATGTACTAGGGTTGTGGATTTTGAGAGAGCGATGGATGCATTAAGGAAAAAAGACTTGGATGCCTTCAAATGGTTGGCCAAAAACCTGCAACAGGGTGGAGTAGGTCATATTTCAGAACTGATGCAAAATGTGATGTTTTATTGAACAACATGTGTGAAAGCTTTAATGCACTTATCTTGGAGGCTAGAAGCAAGGCAATAATTGAGATGTTAGAGCATATTAGAATGATATTAATGAAGAGAGTTCACACAAAGAGGGACCAGATGAAAAAATGGAAAGGAAATATTTGCCCAAACATTCATAACATATTGGAGGAATTAAAAAAAAAGCATGGAATTCATTCCTCATTGGAATGGAAGTGACCAGTTTGAGGTGATGGGGTGCTATGGTGACAAGTTTTCTGTCCATTTGAAGGATAGAACATGTACATGCAGGAGGTGGCAACTGAATGGAATTCCTTGTGCTCATGCCATATCAGCCATGTACTACATGAAATACAATCCCGAGGAGCATGTTGATGATTGTTACAAGAGGAGTGTATTCCTGAAGATATACAACCATTGCATGCAAACTTTGTTGGTCCTGAAGAGTGGCCTAAGTCTACCATGCCAGAGTTGCTTCCTCCAGTTGCAGAAAGGATGCCTGGAAGACCTAAAAAGCAAGATAGAAGAAAGACACCTCAAGAGATACAAGAACAAAAGGCAAAGAAAGCAAGGTCCAAATACCAAGTTCCTGAGAAACTGGGAAGAAAGGGCATTATAATGACATGCAAATTCTGTGGTGGTAAGGGTCACAATACAAGGGGTTGTCCTGAAAAAAAAAAAAACCAACAAGAAGATCATGGCTTGGATATTCCTCCACCTAATAATGAACAAGGTCATAACATGAAGGAAGTTATTTCAAACACACTATCATCCATTACAGAGGCAGCTGTTCCTAAAGGCAAATCACCAAAAAACAGTTGGCACCTAAGCCACAACCATTTAAGAAGAAATTGCAAGTGAAGAGCAAAGAAAAGGGCCAAGGAAAATCTGTTGCTATGCCAAGCACTCAATCTGCTGCTATCTCAATCATTCAATCTGCTGGTATGCCAAGCACTCAATCTGCTGCTATGCCAATCACTCAAAATTCTGTCTCTTAAAGAGCATGCTTTTAATGTAATGTAATGACTTTTGCTTTCGGTGAAAGGGAACCAGTTTATCATTTATATTGTTAAGTATATTTCAAGTTTAAAAGCTATAGTAGTTAATGTTTATCATATGTAACAGAGGTCACTGTATAGCAACATACACACAGATATGAATACCAACCTTTGTTTGCAGAATTTGTATTTATTTTCAATTTTTCCTCTCTCTACAGTAGTCTCTTTTGTACCATTTGAACCCACTAATTCATATCGGTTCTCCTCATTTTGTTCGGAACTATTTTTTTCCACCTAACATTTCCATTAAATCTGCTTCACCTGTAACAATCAGATGAAATTCATCATCAATAAGAAGTCTTGATATCAGATGTGATACGAGGCATACAAGCATGGTGAAATGAATACCTGGCTTCAAGAATTTGTTCTGCAGGGAAATATTTAGAAGCAACTACTAAGGAAAATTCTTAAACAGGACCGTTACATAGTTTAGCTGATTTACTTAGAAATGAATACACTCCAGGGAAGGCAGTCCTTGAAAGATTAACGATTCACTTTTTCTTCAATAAATATAGTTATTTTTACGTATCTACCATTCATTTTCCCTTAAATAAATGGTTCTGAATTTATTTGTTCGTGATTGTGTGAAAGTATACCAGCTATCAAAGATATGCATAAAATTGGTAATGTTCATATTCTACATAGGTTGATCATGTTTTGTGAAATCATGAAAAGAGACACACCTCGATCTACCTTCAAGACAGGACTTTGAGTTGGGACGAAAGAGGTCAGAAATATGGTCCTTTCCATGTCAATGCAAGCATCATTGCACACACCAAACCGAGGAGGATAAAAGAGACTTGTTGAACTTTTAGTCCATATATGCCTCGCTTCATCCTTGGTAATTCCAAGTGAAAGAGATTTAAATTCACCTCAATATGAATGTAAAATACGCAACAGCAATTTAACTTTACCTTATGAGAAGATGAAAATCAAAGTAGGCCAAGAGGAAGACCCATGAGGAAATAATAAACGGTATTATCGACCTTCTAATATTTAGTACATAAATCATTGGTATTGGAATCAGTCAACAATTACAACGTGGAAAGCAGTCCAAGTGGAATGAGTTGGGGATTAAGTGAAATATTTAATTTTTAGGGAAAATATTTGAAAAGACAGATATACCCTTGGCTTATGCATGTGCTATGCATGTGATGGAATCTCAGACGGAATATTTGGGAATATTCCGGCGGCGGGGGGTTGCACTTTTTTACATTGTTCAGGGGTTAAGCGCACATTTCGAAAGGTTGGGGTAAAGTGCTCAAGAGACTGAAGGTTGGGGGTTGTCTGCTTTTACCCTAATAAGTATTTAATTGTAAAGAAAATAATTTGAGAAATTTAGTTGAAAGATATTTTGAAAAGTGATACCTTCTTGTAATTTCATCTTTTTTATTGATCGTGCATATCATATAAATATACTCTGTTCTGAACCCCTAGCAGTCACCGCCGGAGACAATTCCGCCACAGTGCTAACTCACAACACCCAGTAACTTCTTCGTTTTCTCCACTGAGAATGAATCAGGGAGTACAGAAGAACCCCTATACGTCGGGGTTTGGCGGAGGAAGTGAACGAGAGCATACTCCACGCGGCGTTCATACCGTTCGGCGACATTAAGGATGTGAAGACTCCGCTGGACCTCGCCACGCAGAAGCACCGCTCTTTCGGATTCGTCACCTTTTGGAGAGAGAAGACGCCGTCGCAGCCATGGACAACATGGACGGCGCCGAGCTCTATGGCCGCGTGCTCACTGTTAATTACGCACTTCCGGAGAAAATCAAGGGCGGTGAACAAGGATGGGCAGCTCAGCCTAGTAAAAACTTCCGCTTTTTTTTTTTACTTTGTATGTTTAATTGACGAATCTAGGAAGAATTGGTTGGAACTTTACTTGTTTGATTTCGAAATTAGATGTTTTTCATCAGCTGATTTTTGAGTTAGGGTTTCTGTTTGTGAGTCGTATGCTCATTTGTTACATTTCTTACCGATGATGGTTAAATTTGTGAGTCATTATTTCAAAATACTCAGCAATCAAACATTCATTATTTAATCCAGGCAATTGAATAGTTCTTCCTGGGTATATGAGTTTTTACTAATACGCATCTGATGTTTCTGTGAATCGAAGACCAAATGTTATCTATTGCCTTGCATGACTTCTTTGTTAGTTGAATTTTTAATCTTTATAACTAAATGCAAGCTAGTTTCGAGTTGTTGAAATTTGGGCTTTTATTGGTTTAAACTCTCAGTTTGGGCGGATGCTGACACCTGGTTCGAAAGACAGCAACAAGAACAGGAAATGCTGCGGCTTCAAGAGGCAGCGGGCCGCAATGAAGGAAGCTGAAGAATTGCACAGGAAGAAAATGGCAGAGGATCGAGATGGCGAAAAAGAAGAAGCTGATCCTATGGCAAAAGCTGAAGCCGAGGTTTTGAAACTGAACGCTGCTGCGTAGTTTCTTCGAGTTAAGCTAGCAAACAACAGTTTCCAAAAGTTTATTTCTTGGATGCCTAGTATCCAGGTTTATCGAAAGTTGTAGCATTGAACACAATGTAGCAGATTTTGTTACCTGATATATTTAGTAACTTTCGTGCCCATGTTCTTTTGATTGATCATGTGTCCTAAAATAAAACTATCTAGTAGAACTGCTTCAGGATGGTCATAAGTTTCATCGATACTCAACTGTACTCGGAAAATTCTACACTTTCGAGTTTTGAGGCAGCTGCTATATCAAGAAACCAAACCAGTTTCCCGTTTACCAGGCGAATCATCCTCGCAGGCATGGCAGCAGAGTCGTGATCGTTATCTTCAACTGCCAATCTTGCAGCTTCGGCTTTATTCACCCCTGTGACGACCACAGCAACATTGCAGGCTGCTGAGTTATAACAGGTAAAGTAAAAGTGATTCTCTCAGGTGGAGGCTCGGGTGAATCTGTGATATAAGTCACCCATTCTTCCTCCAAATACAGGGCGGAGTGGTTTGGGAATAGGGATGCAACTTGCCCGTCGGATCCCATTTCAAGGAGGACCAAGTCAAATTTGGGACAGTCATGGATTTCAGAAGCGCTGATCATACGAGTCTTGACTAGCTGTCTGATCACAAACTCGTAGTCTTTAGCTGCTTGCTTTACTGCTACCGAGTCGTTGATGAAATGCACGCGACTGTGAACGATGGGTACCTGGAATGGACCGAAGAATACGTCGATATATCACCCAATCAACCTACTAAAACGAAAATTAATGCGACGTATCGACCAATAACTTGTAGACATTATACCTTACCTTTGGGAGAAGATGATCCCTCACTTGTTTACAAATGCTATCAGCGTGATTTTTGGCAATCACACGTTCATCAGCGAAAAATATATACCATTTGGCCCAGTCAATGGTCCTCTTATAAGGGCTTTCGCTCAGTTTTCTGCTCAATACCAGAAATTCATCCATACTCAAATTCTGTTCTATAAAAATAAAACTAAACAAGCATTGGAGAAACAGGTTGGAAAGTACTAATAAATTTCAGAATCCTTCATTTGGGTTCGTTCCCTGTCAAGGCCGCTCCAGCAAACAAGTTTATATCTTGGGTATGTTACGTGTCACAACCCGAATCCAGGCTCGAGCATATCGGAGAATAGTTACACATAATTGAACTTAAAATTTATCTAGCTTAATGAGTTTGGCAAGAACATAAGAAGTTTCACCAGTTGTAACATAATAAATAAATAAAGAGTACAATTTACACAACCCCATTAAAGTAACAAGAGAATCACCAGACAAAGCAACGGTGAATACACCCCTTTCTTTGATAGAAGCCTCTGATAATTCTGAGATATATTCTGCCAAATTGGTGCTTAATGCATCCACATTTTCATGAACTCTTAGCTCTATTTGTCCTTTTTTGCCACATAAACGGCCATGATTCTCGCAAAGATTGTAATTGCACACTGCTTTAAATTCAAAAAGTTCATGAAGAAAGGTCAATAATACATTTATCTCCAAGATGGAACAATGATTTTTACTGCTGTTTCTATGAAGAATCCACGAACCATAAGTGATGAATACGAAAAGTAAGTTAAAATTAAAGGAAACTATTTTTAAAAGGTCGATCAAGAATCAAAACTCGCCCGTCGCCCACAATTCTTCTTTTTAAAAAATAATGTTTTTATGCCTACTTTATAAACTTTATAAAATGTAAGTTTTTCATCTAAACTCATACAGACATTGAAACTTTTGCAAAATCAGAACCAGAACGCCGAAGGCCTTGTGGCCCAGCTGGCAGGCACCAACTCCATTAAGGAGCTCGATGTCTCGGCTTCGAGCATCATCCCCTCCCCGTTACCCCTGTAGTCGTAATAGTTGCTAAACAAAAATCAGAATCTATAACACAGGTGGAAAATACTAAAGTAAATGACATGACAGATATGTTGAATCAAGAGGCAAAATGATTAACACTACATGGAAAATAAATCGGCAAAATCTTCTCATTTCATGCCTGCAAAATATTATATCAACATAAACATGCTCATCAAAATATTCTTGCATGAACAAGCCCAGATGCTGGACACCGACAACAAATTAAACAAGAAAATAATTCATTTTAAAAACTTTTCTTAAAAATAGTAATCATATTTGTTTATTTATTCATGGCAAAATATCAAAATATATACGAAGGGTAGAGAAAGAGAGAATCTTACAGTCCAAAAACAAAAATGGGGTGTCGAAAAATGAAGCAAAATTGAATGGAATAGGAGAAATAGAAGCTGGATTTTCAACTCTTTAATTTATATACAGTTTGCGTGCAGCATTTGCATTTTGTGTACATATATATGTTATATATATGTTTAAAATTTAAATATATATACATAAAAGTTTAAATGTACGAAAGCAAATGATTAATATATGAATAAAAACTTTGAAGTAAATTAATATTATACATAACCACACTCCTTCCACAATTTAATTTAAAGTTAAATTAATATTCCTTACCTGATTAGCGTGATTTGCAGGCTACTTCGTCAATTCCAGTTTTACCCACCCAATGTCCACCCAAAGTAGCGGTTGGGGGGGTCCCTAAAATTAATACTCCTCAAACGTTCAAACTTGGTCTAGTAGTAACTTAAGTCACATAATTCTCCTACACCCTTCAAGCACTGATGTTCCGGTCTCGAACGGACGCATTGAGTGCTTGCGTGGCGCTTTACGACTAAGTTTTATCAAGTCACGCACTAAGTTTTACTGAGTCGTAAAATTTTAAAGTTTGACATTCTTAATTTTTCGAAAATAATATAAGTCATTTTAATAAATTTATATTATTACAAAATTTGTTGAAAACAAAGATAATATTTGGTTTTATTTTTTCGTATTCATTATCTTACGATCAAATATTAATAATTCATTTTTCATTCTCTAAAAATTGACGTACTTGCATATCCGCACCCGCCCGTACACCCTTATCATGTGGCTTAGGTAGTAACACTGAGTTTATTTAAATCTGCTGGTGCATTGCACGGTTTTCAAGCAAGAAAAATGATATGTTGAATACGTTAAAGTAAGCATCTGTGTGTTTTATTAATCGTTGAATCTTTTTTGTTTATAGTTTTTTATGATACAAGTGCACTGTATAAAATTATCTGGAATCTAATAATCTAAAATAGAAGATATCATTTTAAATTTGATAAAAACGTAATTGTGACTTTTTTTTCGTTTTCAGCAAATCTCTATACAAAGATTTGAAAATTATTAACCATTAAAAAAAACTTATATTAATTTTATATTTTTTATAAATAAGTGGTAGATACTTGGAAAAAATATTGGTAGGAAATTTTAGCTTTTGATTTCACATTAGCTTTAATTTGTTTTTCAAAATAACATTAAGGTCAACTATAGTTTTTCACGAATTTTTAGATTGTGTTTGGATTTATGAATTTTAGTTGAATTTGGGATTTGATTTGATAATGAATTTAAAACTTGGATTTGAAATGACGTGTATTTCAAATTCATCAGAATTATCATTATATTTACATAAATTAGTAAAGATGTGGATTTGAAATACACATTATATAAATTTATTCAAAAAATTAAATAGATCCATAATCAAGAATTTGAAATATATGACATTAAATCCCTCAATCCAAATACATTCATGAGGATTTCAACGGATGATTTATTTTTGTGACAATGAAGTTTTTGGGTAGATTTTATGTACAATTTGAATTTTTTTATAACAGAATATAATCAACAGTTTCAACTTGGCCTATTATATTTCCTAATAATTTATAAACAAAACCAATTAAGTAGTACAAATATAGAGATCAAAATTGGAATCTCAAGCAATCAATATCAATCAATGGAGGGCTGGAAGTAAAAGAATATTAACATCAAAAGTTCTCCACTAGCTAATCAAATCAATGCCCCACAAAGACTTCTTACCAACCCTAATCCTAGTTTGCAAGAATATTAATCACCATTATCAAAAGCTTGTGGGAAACTCTTTTGAGAAAAATAAATATATAAATTTTGTGTGTATATATATATATATACCATTTTTGTAACATTGAACATATCCTTTTTTCGAATTTTATGATTATGTATATTATAATGGATGTTTTTTGGTAATAATGTTTGTGCCCCTTTCTTTTACACTTCTTTCTAACAACAATTTGATTTGACCTCCCCTTTTATGTATCCACCTCATCATCTATAATCCAGCCCCTACAACCTATAGATAGTTTTAAACAAGTTTTTTTTGAAGTAGATATTTGAATGCCAAGTATGGCTCGTAACAATCTATCTTCGGGGACATACGTCAAATCTTGAATGTTCTTGGTATTGTTCCTTGAAATGTGGACTCGGTGTTCACAAACACCATCACATATAATATGTATATATATATGTATGCAAATGTCGAACAGAGATATACATATGACAGAATACCGAGCACAATGTACCCGAACATCATTAAACCCTAATCGGATTTTTGGTCAAAGTTATAGCGGAAAACCCGGACATAACTTTACAAATTAACAGGTGCGGACGAACGTGTGTTTATGGCGCACGGATTTCTTGAACACGCCGGAATCCATGACGCCGTGATCAAAGGAGATAATGTTTCGGATTTCTCGCATACCACTCACGGATTAACACTATAAATACATGTCTAGGGTCTCATTGTAAGATGTTGGACTTTTGAAGAAAAAAAAAGACTCTGAATAGAGCATATGAGTCTGCTTGGTCTTTTCTCTCATATTTCCAGTATGCTTGTTTAAAGTTTTGTTATAGTTTGCGTGTATCCAAATCCTGTATATACATAAATTTATAGTTATGAATTTTCTGGACAGGGTCCCGTGGTTTTTCTTTCATTCTTGAGGGTTTTTCACGTAAAAAATTGTAGTGTCTCTTATTATTTTCTGTAACACATACTCTATCCGAACACAGGATAACATCATTGTGCCTGTGGAAAATTTCTAAAGAAAGGTAAAGGACAGGATTTCGTACAGGAAGAAAGAGATTTTTTAGAAGAATAAGAGCCATAAGAAGTAAGGGGGTATAAGAACAAGTCAAAATCCCATCATTCAAACCCCCTTATGAGGGCGAATCATGATGTTATGTAACAGGGAATGCGCCACAGGTTATCTCTCGTGGGAGTACTTAGGAGAATGGATGCAATTAACAGAATCAATGTGCAACGTACGCAAGCATTCCCTGCTAGGGGATAGTATGGAACAATTAAGAAAGAATTGCAACCGTAGGACCCAGTCATGACAGCAATTAACCCCACAAGAGAGAGGACACAATATGAGGAAAATTGGCTTCTTCAAAGGGGCAGAATGAAGATGTGAATGAGGTTAAGGATCTCTCTAGTCAGATGGGAGAAGAAAGTGTATAAAACTTTGACCATCAGATGGAGGTCTGAAGATGAGTTGTAGCAATACGCAATAACTGAAGGGGCGTATATACCAAGTGTGGAGGAGCACGCCATTTGCTCCTGAAGTTGTCAGTGATCATTTACCATCTAAATTTCGAACTTTGAATGTGGGGAGTATGATGGCAGTACAGATCCTGATGAGTATTTATCACGGTTTGAGAACGCTTCGCACCTTCATCAACTTACTGATGGAGTGAAGTGTCGAGTTTTTCTAACTACCCTAGTCGGGGCTGCTCAGTCGTGGTTTAATCAATTACCACAGGGGATCATCAATTCATTCCTGAAATTCAACTCGATGTTCTTACATCAATTCACGAGCAACAGAAGTAGCAAGAGAACATCCCTTAATCTGTTTGGACTCAAGCAGATATAAAGGAATCTCTTCGGAATTTCCTGAAAA
Source organism: Haberlea rhodopensis (assembly GCA_907163345.1). Classification (NCBI taxonomy): domain Eukaryota; kingdom Viridiplantae; phylum Streptophyta; class Magnoliopsida; order Lamiales; family Gesneriaceae; genus Haberlea; species Haberlea rhodopensis. Next base: position 26,026 of record CAJQUN010002245.1, read on the forward strand.
GATTCAATCAAGCATGCATCGACGTCTCTCATGTTACCTCGGAGATACTTGTTAGCGCCTTTACTCAAGGTTTACGAGAAGGAGATCTATTCAGATCCTTAGCTAAAAAACCACCATCTGATTACGATGAGTTGCTAGGAAGAACTTCCAAATAGATCAACTAGAAGAAGCTCACAAGATGAAACAAAGAAAAGATGTGAAAATCAAGGAATGAACAAAATCGGAAGGATAAACAATTGGAACATCCGAAAATAAGTTTCGAGCAATATCTTTCGATGGGACCCCTCGAGAAGTAGCCATGAATCAAAGGGGCCGAAGAGCAATGTGGACATTTCCATGGAGGACGTTTCCGAGGAGAATATTTTGAGGAAGAGGAATTGGCAGATATGGGGGAAGGCAAGAATCTCATGATGGACCAATTTGCAATAATCCACCTCCCGAAATAATGCTAATCCGGGGAGGAAAGCACTTAGACCAGTACCGTGGGCAATAAGATGAGATAGGCAAGATGAGGATGTCATCCAAGCTGTGGGGGAGGTGGCTCCAACAACAACGTTCCTAACCGATGAACTATACACATGATTTCTGGTGGAATATCAGGAGGAGATTCTAATCGGGCAAGAAAGAGTTATGCTTGGAGGTTGTAGGTAATGTCAATTATCCTAGATAACACGTCAACAGAGCCATCCATTGCTTTCGGGCCCGAAGATATGCAAGGGATCCATTCCCCCCTGATTACGCATTGGTTATTTCTGCCACAGTTGCTAATTATAATGTGCAGAGACATTGTGGATACAGAAAGTTCGGCCGATATGCTTTTTCAATGTACGTTGACCCAGATGGAATTGGGGAGCATAAACATGCAGAGGGGTGACACACTTCTCTTCATGGATTCACAGGGGAGGTGGTAAGTCAGGTGGGGCAAGTTTCTTTGCCAGTTACATTGGGTGAAGAACCGAGGACGAAGACTAAGGGGTGTATTCAATAATGACTTTTGGTGACTTTTAATGATTTTTTTTTTAAATGATAGACTTTTGTGGAGTTGATGGATTTCTATTGACTTTTATAGAGTTTCACATAGTTATAAAATTTTTTTGATAGACTTCATTCTAGACTTTTATTGACTTTTTTAGATGATAGACTTTTGTGGAGATAGATTTATATTGACTTTTATTGTATTACACATAGTTATACAATATCTTATAAACTCTTGTAAATTATTTATAGAATTCTATTACAAGTTTTAAACTTTCAAGAATATTTTTCCCTAAAAACTCAATGCGCCGTAAATATTTTACTAGAATATTTTGAAATATTTCACATAATTAATTTAATTATGTAAATAAACATATATTTTTTATAGTGGTATTATAAAAGAAATATTTTGTGTGTTAGAATGTAACAATAAATTAGTATATATCTTTTAAATTTATTTTAAATATATATATATTAAGATCCTTAATCATTGTTTCTGTTAGAAATTCCGTGTTGCTCATCGGTCTACTAGCTTTCAAAAAAAATTACCAAGATGTAAAAAATTACGTTTCAAACATCGATCCCACCAAATTATTGTAAAAATTATATTATGTCAAGATAAAATAAAAATTATGTAAGTTTTTTTATATCAACTTTTAAAATGATATAGTATGTGGGAAGCATAAGCCAATGTGTAAATACTAAAAAAATCATTGTTACTGGAGTAAAAATAGTTATATGGTTTACCTGTGTATTTTTCAATTAAAAGTCTATTCAAATCTCTATGATGAATGAATGAGAATTTTTTAATTTTTAGAGTTGTACCTAGAGCTTCAAGATTTGTATTAAAAGAATTTTATGAGTCATTAAAAGTCTATTGACATTTGGATACTTCTAGACTTTTATAGAGTATTTAAAAGTCATGTTTGAATATCACATTACTTTTAAAAACTCTATAAAAGTCTATTTTGAATACCTGTAGACATATATAGAGTGCATAAAAGTTTATATTGGATACCCCCCCTAAGATAGATCAACTTTCTCATCATAGCTGCTCCTTCATCGTACAACATAATTTTGGGCCAGCCAGCTTTAGCTGCTTTTCAGGCAATAGCTGTACTTATATCACCTGACGATAAAATTCACAGTAGGTGAGGAAGTTGGACAAGTACGAGGAGATCAAAGTTCATCGAGGATGTTATGTGCAGGAGTTGAGGCAGGAGAAGAGACAGAGAAGGGAACGATGAACGAGGAGACAATGGTAAGAGAAAATGAGAAAAGCTTGATGAGATTGAAGAACGAGTATTCGGCGGAGAAATTTCTCACAATTGAGCTGGCCACTCTGAAAAAAACCACCAGGGTGGGTTCTCAGTTAATCCAGAATTACAGAAAATGTGATTGACTGCTTGAATCAGGATGTGGATGTGTTCGTTTGGAGCATCACTGACCTAGTCGGGGTCAAGCTAGAAATTGTTGAACACCATCTAAACGTTGATCATAATGCTCGGGAAATCAAGCAGAAGATGAGGCTTTGGGACCAAGAAGGATACAATTATTGATAAGCAAGTGGAAGAATTGTTGAAAGCGGGCCACGTGCGGGAAATTAGTTTTCCTACAAGGCTTTCAAATGTGGTTTTAGTGCCCAAATCAGGAGATAAGTGGCGAATGTATGTGGATTTCCGAGACGTGAATAAAGCATGCCCAAAAGATTGCTACTCGTTGCCAAGGATTAATCAGCTAGTAGATTCAACTAGGGGCATGACTGCTCTGCCTTATGGATGCATATCAGGGGTATCATCAAGTCCCTTGGCACACAGGAAGATTGGCCAAAAGTAAGCTTCGTTACAGCATGAGAAAACTTTTTGTTACGTGGACATGCCCTTCGGCCTAAAAAATGCTGGGTCCCTTATCAAAAATTAATGGACAAAATATTCATAGATCAGATAGGGCGGAATATGGAAGTATATGTAAGATGATGTCCTTATCAGAGTAAAAAGGCACAAAATCTAATTGAGGATATAAAAGAAGTCTTCGGAACTTTACAGAGATTTGGCATGAAGTTGAATCCTGCTAAGTGCACGTTCAGAATACATAGTGTGAAATTCTTGGGATATATGGTCATCAAGAGAGGTGTTGAGGCCAACCCGAAAAAATCAGAGAAATCCAGAAGATGAATCCTCTATGAAGTACATAGGCTGTCAGGAAGAATAGTTGCGTTAAGTCGTTTCATATCTCCATCAGTTGATAGAAGCTTGTGTTTCTTTAAGTCATTATGGCAAGGGGTTCGGTTTTAATGGAATGATCAATGCCAAAAGTCTTCGAGGATTTGAAAGATTATCTGGCTCGATTGTCGTTAATGATTAAACCCAAGCATGACGAGACCCTCCTCATATATCTATCTATGACCGATGAGGCTATCATCTCAGTATTGGTCAGAGAGAATTCAGGGCAACAACAATCATATATATGTCAGCAAGACTGCAATGCAAGGGCAGAACAGAGGTATCCCGAAGTTGAAAAATTGGTTTTAGCCCTCATAACTACGGCATGAAGACTTCGTCAAGCTACCATCCAAAGCAGAAAATATCATGGCGAATGGTGAAATGGGCCACTGAGCTAAGTGAATTCGACATTACTTATCAGCCATACTACCATCAAAGCTCAAGCACTATCGGATTTTCTGGTAGAGGTGACCCATATCCCCGAAGAAAAGGAGTGGAATTTGTAGTAGATGGTTCTTCTACTCAATTGGGAAGCGGTGTTGGTTTAGTGCTCATTAGTCCCGAAGGAAAGAAATTAAAGTAGCCATCCAATTCGGGTTTTATTCCTCAAATAATGAAGCCGGATTCGAGGCTCTCATCTTGGGTCTTCGAATAACGTTGGATGCTGGAGCTCAGAAAATAATATTGTTTATGGACTCCATGCTCGTGGTTCAGCAAGTGAACGGAATGTATAAAGTAAAAGAAGAAAATTGAAGAAGT
>CAJQUN010002246.1:0-29915 GCA_907163345.1 Haberlea rhodopensis
ACCAAATATTACCCAAAACCATAACACCCAACACAAAAACCCATTTTTAAAAACCCTTCAAAACCAAACCAAAACCTCAAATAAAACCTTACAAATAAAAACCATACAGGTAAAACCCATACCATACCTCTTGGGGATCTCAAATCACCCAACAAACTCCACAATATAAGATTTTGCAAGGACTTTCTCTTCACTCCACAAGTTGGTGCTCGAAAATGGGAAGGGAAAGTAAGGTGGTTTGGTGTTTGATTTTGGTAAAGTTAAAAAGTGTTGGATGGAAGAGTGGGTTGGATGATAAAAGTGAGTTTTTTAATTTAAAATGCATGCCAAAGAATTTCATGGTGTATAAACACCCCCAACATGATATTTTTCAAAGCATTTACTCAAAATGCACCAAATATCAATTAACACATGATTTCTAATAAATTGCTCACCAGGCAAATAAATCATGCTTCCAATAATCTTTACCCAACATGCACCACATGCACCTAAAATGCAATCCCGGGTCACCCCTATCACACATGAACCATGCATTTCCATATAAGATTAATAAATCCCAACACATAATCAATTACCACATAATTAATCATGTAAACACAATTAATAAATAGCAATTTTAACCATTTCGGGGATGTCACACACAGTAAACCCCCTTTTCCTTCCTTTCCACCACATCTCCTCCAAAGGAGTAGTTGCACCACTTGTAACACGGATATCGGGTAACCCACGGTCACCGATCCACACAAAACACATCTCAGAAGATGTTTACACCGGTGTGTTCCAAGAATCCACATCTTGGTCCAAACACTATCGAGACTCCACAAGGTCTCAAGTTCCACAGAGGTCATGCAAGACAATCAATGGCATTCCCACCACATGTGTCAACCACGACACTAAAGAAATCATCCGAATCCTCCTGCCATCCCTCGCTTACCCTAGGATTCAACAATCCTAACACAAGGAGGCTATCGAACTAACCAGCAAGAATTAGCATGGTCCTAAAACCACGACAATCCCTCCTCAGGGGAAGTCAACCGACCTCACGATTATATCCCTCAGAATACATCGTGCTATTGAGATTTCCAATCTCAAGGCGTCCCAAATCCCTCATCAGAGATTCATTCGTCCGAGCACAGTGTATTAACCCCCGCTCGCAAGAAACCAGTACGCTGGCATCCGTATACACGCCGGTATACATGCCTAAGTACCTAAAACATGATGCATACACAGTATAACCCGGCTAGGGTATCCTCTCAAATACACCCATTAGCCCCACAAACAATTGTCAATCCCCAGTTATTCTCACTCAAAGGAGAACGATGATCGACGAACTAACCACACCCAGTGTGATCCTAAAAATCAACACCATTCAAAACACTCATCGAATCTATTAAAGATTCCAAATAGGTATACCAATACCACTTTCCTCACAAGGAAAGTGTCATGCTCCCATGACCCACCAACCCTCGAACCACCGTTCGGAAAACATGGATATACCCACATCGACATGCATCCCGGAGCCAGTAAACACACAAAGGTTCAGAATAGCTCGCTGTAAGGACCCCGTGCCCTTATCCAGTAATTAGTTAGTGCATTAATCCATACCATTAGTGCATATATTCATAATCATGGAAAAGCCATATGCAAAACCATACCGTATGTCATCCTGAAAATTTCTTGCATTTGATCTACATAATATTCAATTCCCCAACCATGATTACATATATAACATGCACCCTCATAATGCACTAACATGTTCTCAGTTCATTTAGCAATTCCACATTTAATTGCATGCTAACCGTAAATGAATAGAGAAAGCCGTAGCCCATTTATACATTCCATATACACGTAATATGTACTCACATAAGAGCACACCCAATGAATAAGCGTGTATCTAATGTATAAAACACTCTACGGATACCGTTACTGGTGCTTCGATCCTGGAAGCACCTCTCAAGCGCAACTCGATCTCGACTCTAGATCTGAGCGCCTATCCATCCATCTCTGGTACCTCTCGATCCTGGAAGTACCTCTAATCAACAGCCCGAGTTCGACTCCAAAGCCGCTGCTACAACCTGTATCACCTTGCCCCAACAGAGACAGCCCCCACACGGGGTGAGCATACCAATATCCCAAATCCAATAACAACAAACAATTCATAATTTACAACAATGTAAATGCTATGAAATACAAAATATACTCCCTGGACGGTATCATCCTCATCCGGGGTTTTCTGTACTGTCCCTGTTTCTCAAAACAATGAAACCATCAAATTCCCAAATGCCAGTTAATCATTACTTGATTAACAATTCCATGAGTCAATATGCCAATATCATAATCAATAACATCAAATCATTAAACAATGATTATAGACAATCCATGGTTCTCACTTATGGTTTCATAGCTCTACTTCATTGCTCGCTTACAATAGCAGCATTCCATTCCCACGCATGCTCAATGGCAGTGGCGTCGTATTCGATGTTCGCTCAAAAGCGACAACATCCAATCCTTGCTCGCTCAAAGGCGGCACCATATGATTCCCAATGCATATATTCCATTTGTTTGTAGAATTCCATAAACCATGTAATTCCAATATCCATTCATTGCTAATATCATATATCATGCATTTCCACACATTCATTTCAATACAGTGTATACCAAGCATTCAACGGTTGCAATTATATAAAAGGGCTATGCTCGTACGTCATACTTACCTTATGATTCCGTAGTTCAAGTCCAAACCTTGCCTTGGTCCCGTGACCGATGAATTATATGCTAAACACGATAATAATCCACAATTAATCTCAAGCATGCAACCACGTGCCAAGCACGTTCCAAACCCCAAATATATCGTCATCCATGACGATTAACCATTTAAAAAGGCCACGGGCGAAGCATGCATCGAAAACTCAACACAACGAAATAATTCCCCAAATAAGGCATTGGCGAAGGCGATCGATCGCCTCGCGAAAATAGGAACAGGCGATCGATCGCTCCTTTTTCAGGCGATCGGTCGCCTCTTAGCGTAATGGCCACTGCCTCATGGCGATCGATCGCTTCATTTGAGGCGGTCGATCGCCTCACTGTTCATCTTCCTGAAATTTCAACAACGTCGCGGCGATCGATCGCCCTGCCCTAGGGATCGATCGCCTCGACCTGTAAAAGCCAAAAATGGCTTTTTTCTTGCAAAATTTTGCCCAACAACAATCCTCACACCCCTTACAACATTAAACCAACCTCAAAAAAAACACCATAAAACTCCTCAAACCAACCAACAACCAAACCCAAAATTCTTTAAAATTCCAAAACTCAAACCCAACCCATAAAACCACCAAACCACACAAAACCACATTCAAAACGAAGACAATTACGAGGGGAAGAAACTTACCAACTTATCTTCGAGAATCCGGCTCCTAGGACGAGCCTCCAACGATTTCGCCCATCAAAGGGAAAGGGAAGGGTTTGGGGTGAGAGAGTGGCGTGAGGCAGAGGAGAGGAATGGATTCCGAATGACGGAATCCCGAGTCCAACTGGTATATATAGCAAAATGCCCCCAAAATACCAATACCCTCCACAATACATCATGATTCATTAAAAATCATCTGTTTTCAAAAACTCTCTCTCTCCAACATCAAATCCCCATACAGGCCCCAACATAAGGCACCCCGGACTCCAAGTCCCTCTAAAAACCCAACTCAAAGGTTTTCCACCAAAATGAGGATACAATCTCAACCTTTGGATCCAACGGTTCCAAATGCCCGATTTAACAACCTCGGGAGACCTAACACCGCAATTAATTCCTAATTGCCACAATTAAAATCCATCAAGGATTAATACCACACCGGGATTAACACCATTAATCCCCAGACATCACACTCGCTCTAGCCACTATTGCCGAAACAAAACCGCGAACACAACGATTACCCATAACCAACGACGCTAGGTTACTAACACATAGAATTTTCACAACCCAAGCATCTCCGAGAGTCGTCTCTTCGTGGCGTCACACAGAAATATAAAGCAATTACCTATAGTTCAACACTAGTAGTGCTCACCATGGCTGATCTGCGATCAACCTCCAAACAACATCAACTGTCTCCATGACAGTAAACACCACATCTCGCCAGAGATACGAGCAACGGAGTAGTGCCAACTACTTACTATAATCCACAATTCGATCATGTCTCCCAATGCATCCCAAATTCATGGATTCCCAGATCGAGTTAACAATGACTTGTTGACACTCTTGTTGGTACCCCAACGAAGTGAGCTGTCCCCAGACAAGTCCCACAACAAAAGCGTACAACCAATCCGTGAGGTATTCCCAACCTCAACCTCATATATAGTGGTGACTGCTAGAGTCCACCATAACATCATTGTATCACCGTTACTGTTGGGATATGCCCTAAGACAAGTCATTAGATGATTGTTTAAGACATACAATGTTTATGGTTTTATGAATGGCAATTCATTATTATATATTATTCTTTTAACTGTGCATTGTGAATTAATATATATGTTAATGTCCTTAGAATAATATTGTATTATTCTTAAAGATGTCCCTAGTCAAGTATTATCATGAAGGGATAATGATAATACGTAGAGACTAGTATGTGTTGATCGATGAATTGTTCATTGATATGAGATATCAAATCAATACATGGGTACATGTTAGAGAACGATGTACTGGACAGACCCACCATGAGAATGCAACATGGATAGTTATATGATCGTCATATGCAATTCTCATAGTGATAATAATGTATGTAATCCTTACGACTTGTGATCATCAGAGATCCCAACATAAGGAGTTATGTATCTTGATATCGTCAAACGTTACCCGTAACAGGGTATACTATAAAGTCGACAATTGGATACACTACGAAATGTAGAGAGATGTTGACTGATCGAGATAGGATTTGTCCCTCCTATATAACAGGAGATGTGTTAGCCCCTTGATCAAGTGAGAACTAAAAAGCATGGCCATGCTCGAATGAGTCGATATGAGATATCGAGCTTATTCGTTTATTCTAGTTCTACTTGGGATCAAGAAATAAAGATTGGATATACGAGTATGACTATTCCATGACTCGTGTTCAATCTAAACACAAAGGACAAAGGGATTAAGTTACATGATTAATATTATCACAAGTTCTAAAGGTTATGTCGAGTCATTGACATTCTTGTAATTTGGGTAGCATTGATGTGTTGCTAGATACCGCTCAATGCTTGAGACGTAAAATGAGATTTTATGTCACTGCCAACATTACAAGATCCTATCGGGTCGCACAAAAGATTAAATCGAGAAGGAAATTAAATTCATGGGATGAATTAAATAATTAAGAGGAGTCTTAATAATAATCATAATGATTAATTAAATCATGGGCTTAAGCCCATGAGGCTTTAAAGCCTTTAATTAATCATATAAACATGATTGCAAGGTGTTTAATTAGTAAGACAACTTCATAACACAAAACCCTACACAAGCTAATAGCTCTCTCGGCCGCCACACTTGAACTCTCGGCCTCCTTCAAGTCGTGTGGTTCTTGGTGGTTTTTGAGCCATCTTTCGATTGTGAATCGAGTTAGCTTCATGTATCGGTTTAATAACTTGTCTAGCAACTTGTTATTAAACCATCCCTTCACTCGATTTGATCGTGTGGATACCGTTGAGGCAAAGCTCATCGAGTTTTGCTAGTGACTCGGAGAAGGCGTAGACGTGGTGCTGCTCCGTGGATTCTGCTTCAAACACGCTACAAGGGTGAGACCTTCGTATACCTTAATCCGATATGATAACCTATGTATAGATCTACTGGTTTGTAATCCTAAAATTTTTATTCCGCTGCGTTGTATGCTCTAAGGATTACTTACAGTGGTATCAGAGCCGTGTACAAGGCTCATATCGGATTTATGTGTTTAAATGGTTAATCATATTAGAATTAATATTGCATGCTAATTAAAACTGTTTAATTCATATGATGATATGAAATAAATATTAGTTTTTGAAAATCATCGTAAAGTTGTATTTGATATAATTAGGCGAATATCGAACCATATGTGTCATAAGTTTTCGGCCATCACCATCACAAATGTCACCACGGCTAGCCACATGAGGGCTAGGGTTTTCGAACCCTAGCTCGAGATGGTTGATCGAACCCCGTGCATGGCATGACCGTGACTCGTGGCTAACAAATTCCAACAATTTCGCTAACTTTCCAAATAATTCCAAAATTCCAAAAATTCCAGCGTGTTTTAAAACAAAGATGGCTCGATAAAAATACCAAAAGGGGGGTGCGAGGCGGCTAGGGTTTGGAACCCTAGCACCGCCGCCGCTCGAGCTTGGCTCGGCCATGGGCTAGGGTTTCGAACCCTAGGCCCATCTATGGTCCAGCCGAGTGTTTGTGGTTCGAACCATGGTGGTTCGAGTCTTAGTCGCTTTAGTTCGTGGCATGTGATGTCCCGAGCGTACGATAATTTTTCAAAAAATATTTTTTTACAGTTTTAATTAGAATTAAATTTAAAATGTTTAGAATTTAATTAATTAAATGTTAATGCAGGCTTTATGTGTTGTTTGAGCATGGTGCGTGGTTATAGCCCTTTGACCTATTAGATAGGATTGTGGATGTTTTAATTATAATACGACCTGCGTGTCGTGCCTTTCTCTATTTCATTCTAAATGTAATCCCTCCCCTATGTTCCCCTCGAATGTGAATCGAGGAATTCTATATCTTGTAAATAGTGTAGTTTATTTTATTGATGGTGATCAATGAAGATGGAGCATCGTGCCGGGATGAGGAGGCCATTCACAATTGGAGCCAAAGGAAGGTGCTTGTGAAGTTACCTTAGGTTGACTCATAGGATTTTCTCATTGGCTTGAGAAAATCATTAGTAGGGGCTATAACCATGTCACGTTTATTATGTATGTTGATGCATGATTTATCTTATGTTTTAGTTTGATAATAGTATTACACATATATGTAGATATGTATACAACTATATGTAGTGGACATATTTTAAATTATCAAATTAATCATGAGATCAATAAATCCCTCTAAAATATTAAGTTTTAGATGCCTTCCAAAATAAAAGTACTCGTCAATAACTTCGATTGTACATGTGTGGGTTTGCCAAAGCAAAGCACCGTGGCAATCTTAGTAAGGCGCGAAAGGATAAAAGTGATATCCGTTATACTTTAATTGGGTACGACTTAACTAGGTTATCTCAATAGGATTGGGAACCTAGAGGCATGGGTTGGATTATAATTCATTTGATGAATTGAACAAAGTGTTGTTCGTCCAACTATCCAAGAATTATATGTGATGTAATTGACAAAGTGTTGTCTACCTAAATAACCGAGTCTTGGGCGATTAGCCAAAGCTAACTCAAGATTAGGCGAAATATGGATCTTGGCCCACTAAAGGTTTCGAGGGTTGATATTTTTCAAACAAAATAGTGGGAGTATCATTTAATATAAGACCATGTTAAATGATTTAAATCATAAACTTATTTTGCATATTTATATTGTAGATATCCATGGCAACTAACAACGTTACTAGCACTTTATCACTGCGATCGGTCCTTGAGAAGGACAAATTAAATGGGACGAATTTCCTAGACTGGCATAGGAACTTGAGGATAGTCCTCAAACAAGAAAAGAAACAATATGTCCTAGAGGAACCCTTGCCCGCTGAGGAACCTCCCCTAACAGCTACAAGAGCTGAAAAAGATGCTTACAAGAAGCATCAGAGTGACGCACTTGATGTTGGGTGCCTCATGCTTGCCACCATGAACTCTGAGCTTCAGAAGCAACATGAGGAAATGGAGGCGTTCGATATGATCGAACACTTAAAGCAGTTGTACCAACAGCAAGCTAGACAAGAGAGGTATGACGTCTCTAAAGCGTTATTCCAGTGCAGGATGGTAGAGGGAAGCCTAGTTGGAACTCATGTGCTCAAGATGATTGGGTACATTGAGAATCTGGACAAGCTAGGTTTTCCATTGGACCAAGAGTTGGCCACCGATGTGATCTTGCAATCGTTGCCTGAGAGCTTCAGTCAATTTGTAGTAAATTACAATATGACTGACATGGAAAAGACTCTACCACAGTTGCTTGGTATGTTGAGAACATATGAAGCAAATACTAAGAAGACTAAGGCCACAAATGTCCTTATTGTGAATAAGGGCAAAGGAAGGGCCAAAGCTAAAGGCAACAAGAAAGCAAAGAAGGTCTTTGCTAAATCTAAGCCAAAGTCTTCTGCACTAAAGCCAAAGGGAGGGATAGCAAAGGAAGGGAACTGTTTCCATTGCGGTGAGACCGGCCATTGGAAAAGAAACTGCAAAGTATATCTGGAGGATCTAAAGAAAGGAAGTGTGACTTCCGCTTCAGGTATTTTTGTTATAGAAGTCAATTTATCTACTTCTTCATCATGGGTATTAGATACTGGATGTGGATCTCACATTTGTGTAAATGTGCAGGATCTCAAAAAGGAGTAGGACATTGGCGAAAGGTGAAGTTGATCTCCGAGTTGGAAATGGAGCAAGAGTTGCTGCATTAGCTATAGGAGATTATCATTTAGCTTTACCTTCTGGTTTATCATTGATTTTGAAAGATTGTTATTTTGTGCCTTCTATTACTAAAACATAATATCTATTTCTTGTTTGGACAAGTATGGTTTTTCATTTATAATAAAGGACAATTGTTGTTCTATTTATTTAAATGATATGTTTTATGCTAGTGCACAAATGGTGAATGGTCTTTATGTATTAAATCTTGATATGCCTATCTATAACATAAATACTAAAAGGATTAAAAATAATGATTGTAATCCGACTTATCTCTGGCACTGTCGCTTGGGCCACATAAACGAGAACCGCATATCTAAACTTCATAAGGATGGAGTATTAGATTCATTTGATTTTGAATCATATGAAACATGCGAATCTTGTTTAATGGGCAAGATGACTAAAGCCCCTTTCAAGGGACATGTTGAAAGGGCAAATGTTTTATTGGGACTAATACATAGTGATGTATGTGGACCAATAAGTACACAAGCTAGAGGTGGTTTTCAATACTTCGTTACATTTACTGATGACCTCAGTAGATATGGGTATGTGTACCTAATGAAACATAAACATGAAACCTTTGAAAAGTTCAAAGATTTCAAGAATGAAGTACAAAACCAACTTGGCAAGAGTATCAAAATCCTTCGATCAGATCGAGGAGGAGAATACTTAAGCCAAGAGTTTCATGACTATCTAAAGGAATGTGGGATAGTCCCACAACTCACTCCTCCGTATACTCCACAATGGAATGGTGTATCCGAGAGGAGAAATCGAACCTTGTTAGACATGGTTAGATCAATGATGAGTCATGCAGATCTTCCGATATCGTTTTGGGGACACGCTCTAGAAACATCGATTTTCTTACTGAACCGTGTTCCATCTAAATCAGTGGAAAAGACACCATATGAGATATGGACTGGGAAGCGTCCTAGTATGTCTTTTATGAAGATTTGGGGTTGTGAGGCTTTCGTTAGACGTCACGCCACTAACAAACTTGGACCCAAATCTGATAAGTGTTTATTTGTGGGGTATCCTAAGGAAACGAAAGGATACTATTTCTATTATCCCACCGAGAACAAAGTAGTTGTTGCTCGGACTGGTGTATTTCTTGAAAGAGAATTTATTTCTAGAAAAACCAGTGGGAGAGAAAATAGAACTTAGTGAAGTTCAACCACAAGAAAACACTGAACCTGAGATTGAGATGGAAACAGAGCAGGCACCGCAAGCTGTTGTGGAAGAAGTACCTGCTCAAGAGACACAAGCCCAGCGTAGGTCTGTAAGAGTAACACCGGGAGCCACAGAGATATGGATTTCTTGTGACTCAACAAGGTGACTTACTACTTATTGATGAGGATGAGCCGTCATCTTATCAACAAGCTATAATGGGCAATGATTCTGAGAAATGGCAAGAGGCCATGAAATCTGAGATGGAATCCATGTATGCAAACCAAGTATGGACTTTGGTTGATCCACCTGAAGGGGTACGACCCATAGGGTGCAAATGGATTTTCAAGAAAAAGACCGATATGGATGGTAACGTACAAACCTATAAAGGTCGGCTGGTTGCAAAAGGATTCAAACAAATTCATGGTATTGACTATGATGAAACCTTTTCACCAGTGGCCATGGTTAAATCCATAAGGATCTTACTTGCAATAGCTGCATTTCATGATTATGAAATCTGGCAGATGGATGTCAAAACAGCTTTCCTTAATGGAAATCTGCTCGAGGATGTGTACATGACACAGCCCGAGGGTTTTGTCGATCCAAAGGATGCTGGAAAGATATGCAAGCTACAACGATCCATTTATGGATTGAAGCAAGCTTCTCGGAGTTGGAATCTTCGTTTTGATGATGCAATCAAAGAGTTTGGTTTTATCAAAAATGAAGATGAACCTTGTGTCTACAAGAAGGTCAGTGGGAGCGTAATCATTTTCCTAGTGTTGTATGTAGATGACATACTTCTTATTGGAAATGATATCCCTGCCTTGCAATCTGTAAAGATTTGGCTAGGGAATTGCTTTTCGATGAAAGACTTAGGAGAAGCCACCTATGTATTAGGAATCAAGATCTATAGAGATAGATCGAGAAGGCTTCTTGGTCTAAGTCAAAGTACATACATAGACAAGGTGCTTAAAAGGTTTAGCATGCAAGAATCCAAGAAAGGATTCGTGCCTATGACACATGGTATTTATCTCTCGAAGGAACAGTGTCCTTCAACACCAGATGAGAGACAACGCATGAGTAAGATTCCATACGCGTCAGCTATTGGATCTATCATGTATGCCATGATATGTACTCGTCCCGATGTATCGTATGCTTTGAGCATGACGAGCAGATATCAAGTTGATCCAGGTGAAGGTCACTGGATTGCTGTCAAGAATATCCTAAAGTACTTGAGAAGGACTAAGGATACATTCTTGATTTATGGAGGTGAGGAAGAGCTCAATGTAATGGGTTACACTGATGCAAGCTTCCAAACCGACAAAGATGATTTTCGATCGCAATCTGGATATGTGTATTGCCTGAATGGAGGTGCTGTGAGCTGGAAGAGTTCAAAGCAAGAAACAGTAGCCGATTCTACAACGGAAGCTGAGTATATTGCTGCCTCGGATGCAGCAAAGGAAGCTGTTTGGATGAGGAAGTTCATTTCTGAACTTGGAGTGGTGCCTAGCATTAAAGATCCGATAGAACTCTATTGTGACAACAATGGAGCGATCGCATTGGCTAAGGAACCAAGATCTCACCAAAGATCCAAAGCACATACTTAGGCGGTTCCATTTCATTCGAGAAATCGTTGAAAGGGGAGATGTTTAAAATATGCAAAGTACCAACAGATGATAATGTATCTGACCCATTGACGAAGCCGCTGTCACAAGCAGAAGCATGATCGTCATACTAGATCTCTAGGCATTAGGTATATGTCTGAGTGGTCTTAGTGCAAGTGGGAGATTTGTTGGGATATGCCCTAAGACAAATCATTAGATGATTGTTTAAGACATACAATGTTTATGGTTTTATGAATGGCAATTCATTATTATATATTATTCTTTTAACTGTGCATTGTGAATTAATATATATGTTAATGTCCTTAGAATAATATTGTATTATTCTTAAAGATGTCCCTAGTCAAGTATTATCATGAAAGGGATAATGATAATACGTAGAGACTAGTATGTGTTGATCGATGAATTGTTCATTGATATGAGATATCAAATCAATACATGGGTACATGTTAGAGAACGATGTACTGGACAGACCCACCATGAGAATGCAACATGGATAGTTATATGATCGTCATATGCAATTCTCATAGTGATAATAATGTATGTAATCCTTACGACTTGTGATCATCAGAGATCCCAACATAAGGAGTTATGTATCTTGATATCGTCAAACGTTACCCGTAACAGGGTAATACTATAAAGTCGACTATTGGATACACTACGAATTATGTAGAGGGATGTTGACTGATCGACATAGGATTTGTCCCTCCTATATAACAGGAGATGTGTTAGGCCCTTGATCAAGTGAGAACTAAAATGCATGGCCATGCTCGAATGAGTCGATATGAGATATCGAGCTTATTCGTTTATTCTAGTTCTACTTGGGGATCAAGAAATAAAGATTGGATATACGAGTATGACTATTCCATGACTCGTGTTCAATCTAAACACAAAGGACAAAGGGATTAAGTTACATGACTATATTATCACAAGTTCTAAAGGTTATGTCGAGTCATTGACATTCTTGTAATTTGGGTAGCATTGATGTGTTGCTAGATACCGCTCAATGCTTGAGACGTAAAATGAGATTTTATGTCACTGCCAACATTACAAGATCCTATCGGGTCGCACAAAAGATTAAATCGAGAAGGGAAATTAAATTCATGGGATGAATTAAATAATTAAGAGGAGTCTTAATTAATAATCATAATGATTAATTAAATCATGGGCTTAAGCCCATGAGGCTTTATGAAAGCCTTTAATTAATCATATATAATATGATTGCAAGGTGTTTAATTAGTAAGACAACTTCATAACACAAAAACCCTACACAAGCTAATAAGCTCTCGGCCGCACACTTGAACTCCTCGGCCTCCTTCAAAGTCGTGTGGTTCTTGGTGGTTTTTGAGCCATCTTTCGATTGTGAATCGAGTTAGCTTCGTGTATCGGTTTAATAACTTGTCTAGCAACTTGTTATTAAACCATCCCTTCACCTCGATTTGATCGTGGTGGATACCGTTGAGGCAAAGCTCATCGAGTTTTGCTAGTGACTCGGAGAAGGCGTAAGACGTGGTGCTCCTCCGTGGATTCTGCTTCAAACACGCTACAAGGGTGAGACCTTCGTATACCTTAATATCCGATATGATAACCTATGTATAGATCTGCTGTGGTTGTAATCCTAAAAATTTTATTTCCGCTGCGTTGTATGCTCTAAGGATTACTTACACGTACGATTTACCAAATTCGACCCCAACGAGCAACATAACGGCTACAATCAAGCATACTATATCACTGCGAACAATACCTGGCTAGCAATGGCGCTGCCCCATGGGCCTTACACCGAGCCTACCAACGTATCATACGTTCCATCCGGTGTGCCATACCGTACAAACATAGAGTAGTGGGTCCATCACCCAATATTCCTCTAGAACACCAAAGCATAATGGGACATCCCTGTGTCCTTGCCTCAACCACGGTGCAATCCTAATCCATACCCTCAGGGTGGTGGGACCAAGTCTAACCACACATCACAATCCACAAGCGAGTAGTTTCCTCAATACTATTCTTACCACTAATCACTTGGCTTTAGCCATCCTAGCGAGGTATACCCATATGGGTATCACTACTCGACAAATATTTACCTCTATTAATGATGCAGTACACTCACCGGTACAATGCATCCAATAATCCTCGAGCATTCTGCTCGGCATAATGGTCTCGTCACTAGTGACCCAGACAACCATTCTGTGCTCGCCATCAGCACTCAAACCATATGGCTAAATACGTACACTCAGACGTATTATTCATCAACACGACACTAGATGTCTACATAGAATATCCACTATGTCATCTTCATCCCGTGACGGTATATGCCAACTCATGACATCCAAATCCTATCGTCACCTCGTGACGGTACATGTCCGATATACCGACATCCATATTCTCATCGTCAAACATATGACATTCATAACCACGCTATGGTAGTTCACCATATGCTAACAAAGATAGTAATAAAGATCCTCATCGCTATCAAGATAGCGGTATACATGGGTATCCCCTCATCCACCCCGGTACACCTTGCGAGTACCCATCACTCGTAGGCGGCATGACTTCCAGCTGCTACGCCAGTAGCGGTATAACCCATCGGCCTATTGAATCAGCAGCATGATCCCTCGCCATAGGAGGTCAGCGGCATAAAACATCGCTATAGATATCTGGCGGTATGAACCATCGCCTTAGATGTAGCGGAATGTACCATCGCTATATGATACCTGGCTGCATGAACCATCGCCATAGATGTAGCGGAATGACCCGTCGCTATGTAATACTCGGCGGTATGAACCATCGCCAATAGAATACCCGGCGGCATGAAACATCGCCAATAGCATACCCGGCGGCATTAACCATCGCCAATAGAATGCCCGGCGGCATGAACCATCGCCAATAGAATACCCGACGGCATGAACCATCCATCGTCAATAGAATGCCCGGCGGCATGAACCATCGCCAATAGAATACCCGGCGGCATGAACCATCGCCAATAGAGTACCCGACGGCATGAACCATCGCCAATAGATTACCCGGCGGCATGAACCATCGCCAATAGAATGCCCGGCGGCATGAATCATCGCTAATGACATAGCGAAAAGAGACATCTCTATCAATATACTTGGCGGCATGAACCATCGCCAACTGAATCAGCGGAACTGATCAAGGACTCAAGAGGTACTCACATGCATGTAGCACTTTGTTCCTTTCGGACCCAAGAGGTGGCTCACAATACACGCAGCACTTTGTTCCCGATCGCGTCGCTCAAATATCGATAATGTGGCTGTTCCGGTCTTGTTATAACAGTGGAATTTTAGGACCCCTCGCTTTGACATATAGCGGCATCATATGATATCCCTCGCTTCGACAATGACAGCGGCATGTACATCGCTTCGACATGACAGTGGCAAATATCATATTACCATCGCTTCATATGACAGCGGCAAGTACCTCCCTCGCTCTCCCTCGAATATAACAACCACCGGAACCTTCCACTAGCTCCATATACCTCATCCTGCATCAGGTTAATACAACAGTTCATAAATCCTACTACGTCATATCGGCGGCTCAATAATATCCCTCGCTTCGAGAATGACAGCGCGCATGTACATCGCTTCGACATGATATCGGAAAATATTATGATCCATCGCTGATGATATACCCGTAGTAGGATGCTAAAAGTAACATATTGTATATTCAATAACAATTGAAATCATACCACAATATCACACTGTCTGTTGCCAACCATCCTTATCCTTAGACAGCATATCACATTTCCCATTTTCGGATTTTCCTTCAAAATCAGATCCCTTAGCACATAATACATGGAGTGCCAGACATTATCATTAATGCCATCCCATCGTATTCTACACAATTCCTGCAACCACAATGATCAATAATACCACTTTTCATATCGTAAAATCACATAAGCAATTAGTTGTGTCACACAACACTAATACCATCATATATAAATATGTGCTACCAATTCTTATCAACAAGTTCCTAGGCCCTTAACAGCCCCAAAGAGCAACCACTGCTCTGATACCACTAATGTAAGGGTCCCCGTGCCCTTAACCCACAATTAGTGCATTAAGCCATGCATTTGGTGCATTCAATCACGTGTAAAGGGAACCTACATGTAAACGTGGTACACAATGCCACCTATAAAATTTTCTTGCTTCATCTATTCCATTCCATGCAATATCCGGTTTCCCAATTAAGACCATTTAACACATCATGCACCTATGTAATAAACTAATCACAATCTCAATTCATCTAGCAATTCCCTAGTTGATTGCTCACACATATAATGAAAAGAGAAAGGCCCATGCCTCTTTATACACACACATACACATAATTATTGCTCACACACGAGCATCGAATAAACCTACGTGTACGTAATGTATAAAAAGGGCATAACAATATCCAGCGGCACATGAGCTCCGGTGTCTCGATCCTGGAATCACCTCCATTCATAGCTCAATCACAGCTCCAGAGCTACCATATCACCTGTTTCACACCTGCCCCAACAGAGACAGCCCCCACACGGGGTGAGCATAACCAATCCCACTAATCCAATAATCATAATATTACAATTCATAATTTACAAAATGTAAATGCCATGAAAATAAATGATTATTGGATTAGTGGACTAAACATATTAGGGACTAAACATGCATTTATAACCTCTTAGGGCACCGGTTGTAGCTTTGAGCTAATAAGATTACAGGCCAAAAATGAAATTTCAAACTTAATTAATTACATTCTCAAATGAATGTTAAGGCGATAGAATTATACTACTCCTAGAGTAGAGACTATCCAAAAATCTTGCATCCTAACTTCTTTCATGCTCCTCATAGCTCACTTCCTCACCCGGCCCTTAGTCCTTTAGTCCAAAAGTGTACCTACAGGGACAACTGTAAGGACCCTAATCCTTAAGCGCGGATCAAAGGCATAATTAGAGCTAATATAAAAGATCAGAGTAAATTAATCGTATTGAGGCTATGAGCCTAAAAGTTACATGCCAAAAATGAGGACTATCAATGGATTAATTACATTCCCCATCAAAAGAATGTTATCAATTATAGTTTTAACACTACTCCTAGAGTAGACACTATACAAAATAATCCTGTCCTTCATCTACCAAAAGTGCTCTTCAAGCTCACGGTCTCAACCCGTCTTAGCCCCCTTCATATCATGATCATGCAAAAGTACCTACAAGGACAACCCCCAAACATGAGCAATGATATCATTCATATACAACACAATATGAATATAAAGCGTAAATGCATAATCATAATAAAACACTTCCTGTTTTTCCAATGCAGTTCAACGCTTCTTCCAGTTTGGTTGTCCGTGTACCATAACTCATGAGTATAATCAATAGATTATTTTTAATGGTCTAGACATGTCATGACACAATACCATCTCATCAACCAAATACCAGTCACCATCCCTAGTCTATCCATCACAATGTATTTTAATGCCCCTCGCTTATTTACATATAGGCGGCATAGAATAACCTCGCTTCAATGGACATGCGGTACTCCCCACCCCTCGCCTCACATTGAGCGGAAAATATCCTTTCCTCGCCCTATATGATAACCACGCTCAAATGTGACATGCGGCGCTCCCACCCCTCGCTTCACATTTAGCGGAACCAAAACAAATAGCGGCAAGCATTAAAATCATCAAGGGATGACCACGACTCATGGGATGTGCACCAATAATCATATGCATCTACAATCATCATGCATAATTCAACATGTATTTGCATCCACAATGCATAATCACATATATACTCGCATCCATAATGCATAAACAATGAGTATATTAGATACATGTACCGTTGGGTGGCCGTACGTCCTCTACGTACCTTTTCAAAAGTGGAATTGATATGGCTTCAGTTCCTTGGTTGCGTTGCTACCTGGGATGGTTCTACACAATCACACAACCCCATATTAGAAGCCAAATAATAGTCAAATACCAAAATTCGACAAAAGAAAGCATTTCTCAAAATTCCACAGTTGGCGATCGATCACTTGGCTGAGGCGATCGATCGCCTCAATTTTTCCTTAGCGGCGATCGATCGTACCAAACATGGCGACCGATCGCCTAACCCTTGGATTGGCCACTGCCTCTCGGCGATCGGTCGCCTCATAACAGGCGATCGATCGCCTGTCCCGCAAATTTGGTACTGCCCATCGGCGATCGATCGCCCCATTTCAGGCGGTCGATCGCCTCGCACAGACTCGCGATTTTTCACCATTTTTGCATACCAAAACCTTCCAATCCATACCAACACTTAACCATCAAACCAACAACATAATAACAACATAAACCCCCAAAATACACCTCCAAACAAGTGTAAATCCAACCCTCAACCAAAACCACAACAACCCCCACACAAACCCATTTAAAAACCATTTCCAAAATCAAATAAAACATTACAAAATCAACAATGAGGCATCCATACCTCTTGGGGACCTCAAATCTCAAATAATCTCCACAAAACAAATTTTTGGAGGGTTTCTCTCCACCACCTTTAAGCTCCAACTCGAAAATGGGAGAAAAGGAAGGGTTTGGGTGGTTTGGTAAAGTAAAATGAAAATGAGGTGTGGGGTTGGGGAAAAAGGGTTTAAGTTAAATTAAAATGCATCCACAAACCCATGGTGTATAAAACACCCCAACATGATATTTTCAAAAGCATTAATACAAAATGCACAAAATATCAATTAACTCATGCTTTCCAAATAATTGCTAACCATGGCAAATAAATCATGCTAAAAGCAATTTTCTCCAACTGCACAACATGCACCCTGAAATGCACTCCCCGGTCATCCTTTCCATGTGACCATGCATTTCCACACATTAAATAAATCCAGCACAAAAACAATTAATTACCACCATGATTAATCATATAAACACAATTATGTCCAAATTGCAATTCATCATTCGGGGATATCACAATACTCCCCTACTTATAAGATTTCGTCCTCGAAATCACATGCACTTACCCCCCAAAAGAAACTAAACCTAATCACATACCAGAGAATAGTTCCGGGTAGTGCTGCACCATATGCCGCTCCGTCTCCCACGTAGCCTCCTCGACACCCCTGCGATCCCACTGAACCTTGATCATAGGTATCACTTTGTTCCGAAGTCTACGGTCTGCTCGATCCAGAATTCTGACAGGCCGTTCCACATAAGACACATCGGACTCTAACTGAACTTCAGAAGGCTGTAATACAATGCGACGGATCCGGCTCATACTTCCGCAACATCGATACATGAAACACGTCATGTATACCAGATAAAGAAGGCGGCAGAGCTAGTCGGTAAGCTAAGGTGCCAATGCGCTGCAAAAATCTCGTACGGTCCAACATACCTCGGAGACAGTTTCCCCGCGCATCCCAAATCGCACAACGCCTCTGAAAGGCGAGATCTTCAAAAACCTTATCTATCTCCAACTGAAATTCCAATGGTCTCCGCCGTTTATTTCAGCATAAGTGCCTGTCTTCCTGGGCTGCTTTCATTTTCTTTATTTTCATCGCCTTATCATCTTATCTTCTTTCATCTCTCCTCTTCCATCTCCCGAATCAACTCCGGTCCTCCGACCGATTTGCGATCCAAATCATCCCAACACAAGGGTGATCTACACCGTCTGCCATAAAGAGCTTCAAAAGGAGCCATCTGGATACTCGTCTGGTAGCTGTTATTATAAGAGAACTCTACCAAAGGCACTGAATCTTGCCAAGAAACATCGAACTCCAAAACGCAAGCTCTCAACATGTCCTCGAGCGTCTGAATAGTACGCTCGGTCTGGCCATCCGTCTGAGGATGATAGGCAGTGCTCAATCTAACTTCAGTTCCCAAGGCTGACCGAAGGCCTTCCAAAAATGAGATGTGAATCGCGGATCTCGATCCGACACTATGTAAATGGGGATCCCATGCAATCTCACCACATCTCGAATATACAACTGCGCCATCCTCAAAAAGGTGAAAGTCATGCTATAGGGATGAAATGAGCTACCTTAGTCAATCGATCCACAATCACCCAATAGCATCATCAAAGCCTGAAGTACTCCTCGGCAGGTGAGTCACGAAGTCCATGGAAATGTGTTCCCACTTCCACTTCGGTATCTCCAAGCTTTTCAACTCGCCACCAGGTCTCTGCCTCTCTGCCTAAACCTACTGGCAGATCAAACACCTCTTAACAAAAGCGACGACATCACTCTTCATCCTTCCTTCCACCAAAGCTGACCACGCAGATCTTTATACATCTTCTTCCCGCCTAGGTGGATGCTAAGTCTGCTACTATGAGCTCGCTCCAAGATCCCTCTACGCAACTCCCGGCGTACTTGGAACCACCCAACGGTTTACTCAACCTCAAAGATCCGTCATCGGCCACTCTGATTTCGTTGGCTGACCAAGATGTACAAAGATACCCCACCATAAACCACTCCGAACCTCATCATCTGACCTCTGAGCTCTCCGGATGTTCTCATAGATATCTGGCTCAGCTAACAAGGTCGATACATACACAGGTGATGCATTTATGTCGAAGTCATAGCCCAGATGGCAATAGGAGGTCATCATGGCTGACAAATGGATGACGTCCTCAGCAGAACTCCTCACTTTCCGGCTCAAAAGTATCTGCTGTTCAAATTAGCTTTTCCCGGATGGTACTCAATCTCTCACATCATAGTCCTTGAGTAAGTCCATCCACCCTCCTCTGCCTCATGTTCAGCTCTGCCTGAGTGAATAAAACTTGAGGCTCTTGTGATCCGTATAAATGGTAAATGAAGTACCATACAAATAATGTCTCCAAATCTTCAGGGCGAAGAGGATAGCCGCCATTCCAAGTCATGGACTGGGTATCTGGTCTCGTTGCTTCAACTGCCTCGATGCATAAGCTACCACATGCTTATCCTGCATCAGTACACACCGCAAGGCCCTGAAGTGATGCATCGGTATACAAAACAAATCTGGAGTTCTCCGTAGGGATCACTAACAATGGCGCCGTCGTCAAACGGTGCTTCAACTCCTGGAAGCTCTCCTCACAAGCTTCTGACAAAAGAAAGGTACTCCTTTCTGGGTCAACTGTGTCAATGGCTTGGCAATCTTCGAAAGGCCCTCGACGAAGCGTCGATAATATCCGGCCAAACCAAGGAAGCTCCGAATCTCAGGCACAGAAGTGGGGGCAGCCCACTCCATCACCGCTTCACGATCTTCCTGGGATCCACTGATATTCCGTTGCTCGATATGACATGGCCCAGAAATACTACACTGCTCAACCAGAACTCACACTTACTGAGCTTGGCATACAACTGGTGATCTCGGAGAATCTGGAGCACTTCCTCAAGTGTTCCACGTGCTCTTCCTCGCTCTCCGGGAATAGATGAGAATGTCGTCGATGAACACGATGACGAACTGGTCAAGATACGGCTGAAACACTACTCTGTTCATCAAGCTCATAATGACCGCTGGAGCATTCGTCACACGAACGGCATCACTAGGAACTCATAATGTCCATATCGAGTCCGGAATGCTGTCTTTTCTGTACATCTTCCTCTCTGACTCGAATCTGATGGTACCCGGACCTCAAATCAATCTTGCTATACAGTCTGGTAACCTTGCAACTTGTCAAACAGATCGTCAATCCTTGGAAGAGGATACTTGTTTTTACGTGGCTTTATTCAGTTGCCGGTAATCGATGCACAACCGCATCGAACCGCCTCTTCTTCTTCTACAAAGAACCGGTGCGCCCCCTGGCGTTACGCTCGGACGTATATATCCCTTGTCAAGGAGATCCTGCAACTGTTCCTTCAATTCCCTCAAACGCCCGCGGTGCCATCCTATAAGGTGCACGAGAGATAGCGGATGTCCCCGGTAACAACTCGATCCCAAACTCAACTTCCCTAGCCGGTGGGAATCCTGGGATCTCTTCTGGGAACACATCAGCAAACTCTGCTATACCCACTGGTACATCCTCAATTCTCAATTCCTTATTTCTTCCCAGACGTGTCCACGGCATAGATGAGATAGCCCGTGTGGCCACGTTCCAACAGCTGAGTCATCTTGATCGCTGAAACCAACGGAATCTTCGCACGAGAACCGTTGCCATAAAAAGTCCACTGACTACCCAAATCAGGTCTGAACTTCACTGTCTTCTGTCGGCAATCTACCACTGCCTGAATCTGTTCAGAACATCAATGCCCAAGATGCAGTCGAAGTCCGACATACCCAACACGATCAAGTCTGTCTTCAACTCGTTGCCCTCAAAATAAATGAGGCAATCTGCCATGAACTGATCAGCAACGACATTTCTTCCAGTGGGTGTCGAGACAAGGAGAGCGTGGGTAAAGAAGACGTGCGCATATGGTGTCTCTCCACAAAGCCAACAGATGCAAAAAGAATGGGAGGCACCTGTATCTATCAAAATAAAAGCAGGGTACGTAAATAAATGACACGTACCGGCGATCACCTCCTCTGGGGCTGCCTGGGCCTGCTCTCTCTAGTCAGCGCATACACCTGTCCCTGGGGCGGTCCCACTGTCTGACCTCCCGATGGTCGAGGCCCAAACTGCTGCCTCTGGTGTACAGTCCTGTCTCTGTCAAAAAACCTCGGCCTGTTGCCCCCGAAACTCTCTGACTGTCCTCCCCAGGGTGGGCAATACCGAGAGATGTGGCCATCTTTGCCACAGCTATAACAGGCAGGGCACTTACTTGAAGAATGTGGTCCTCCACACATTGTCGCACCTTGGCTCCCCCGATCTATTCCCTTGTGAAGACCCTCGATTGGCCGACCAATTCTTCTTGTCTCCTCTGTTTCTGACCAAAGAACTTCTTTCCACCAAAACCGTGAAGATGAAGAGGCACCACGAGGTTTTAAATGGTTTCTCCCGGGGCCCTCAAGCTGTCATATTGGCCTCTGTTGTGGTACTTTGGTGGCACACAAGCACTAGGATAAGCTCTCACTCCAAGCTCGGCAAGCTCCGCTCTTGTGAGAGCATCATCATAAAAGAAGTTGGGTTATGGTGATAACCCGGTCATAGAGCTCCGGTCGCAACCCCTTCATAAAATTCCTCATTTTTTGCGTGCCCATTGGTGGCAATGTGGGGGACATACCTCAAGCAACGAAGAGTACCGCATGGCATAGTCTGACACTGTCATGTTCCCCTGTTTCAAACTCGTAAACTCGTCCTCCTTCGTCTGTCACGCCGCTGCGGAGAAGTACCGGTTCAGAACCGGGTCCTGAAGAGTGTCCAATCAATCACAGTACCCAGTGCTCTTAGCTCCATTACAGTGCCCCTCCACCACATTAGAGGCTTCTTTGCTAACTGGAACTCCGCCAGCCTCAGCACCAGCTGTAACAACAGCACAAGGAGCCGACCACAAATATCTACTCAAGTCTCTCCAGCCACTCCTCATTCCTCCCCTGATTCTGTTCCCTCAAAACCGGGGCGGGTGGTAAGACAGAAACTGAGTCAAGTTAATCTCACCGGGTAGCAATAACTGAGCCACTGGCTCCATGCCTACTGCGGGTGGAGGTAGAGGGTTCACTTGTCCAACGCTAGCGTTAACACTGCCCACATCGCCAACTTCTTCGTTAAGGTTCCCCGCATTCATAGCAGCCATGCTGTAACACAAAGGTTAACACACAATTCCAAAACAAATATACATGTTATGCCGGTAGGTAACAGGAATGATAATAAGCATGTTAGTATAACAGAATATACATCAATATGCACCACATGCATAAGCATGCTTCAAATGTAAGCACCTAGCCAATCATGCTAAGGCTACCCTTCTCTCGTTCCCTTCGGGTTCTCTAACCACTGCTCTGATACCACTAATGTAAGGACCCTAATCCTTAAGCGCGGATCAAGGGCATAATTAGAGCTAATATAAAAGATCAGAGTAAATTAATGTATTGAGGCTATGAGCCTAAAAGTTACATGCCAAAATGAGGACTATCAATGGATTAATTACATTCCCCATCAAAAGAATGT
Source organism: Haberlea rhodopensis (assembly GCA_907163345.1). Taxonomy (NCBI): domain Eukaryota; kingdom Viridiplantae; phylum Streptophyta; class Magnoliopsida; order Lamiales; family Gesneriaceae; genus Haberlea; species Haberlea rhodopensis. The sequence continues at coordinate 23,349 of CAJQUN010002246.1, forward strand.
TTATCAATTATAGTTTTACACTACTCCTAGAGTAGACACTATAAACAAATAATCTTGTCCTTCATCTACCAAAAGTGCTCTTCAAGCTCAAGCACGGTCAACCCGTCTTAGCCCCCTTCATATCATGCCAAAAGTACCTACAAGGACAACCCCCAAACATGAGCAATGATATCATTCATATACAACACAATATGAATATAAAGCGTCAATGCATAATCATAATAAAACACTTCCTTCTGTTTTTCCCATGCATTTCAAAATGCTTTCCAGTTTGGTTGTCCCTGTACCATAACTCATGAGTATAATCAATAGATTATTTTTAATGGTCTAGACATGTCATGACACAATACCATCTCATCAAAACCAAATACCAGTCACCAATCCCTATCAGTCTGTCCATCACAATGTATTTTAATGCCCTCGCTTATTTAACATATAGGCGGCATAGAATAACCTCGCTTCAATGGACATGCGGTACTCCCACCCCCTCGCCTCACATTGAGCGGCAAATATCCTTTCCTCGCCCGATATGATAACCACGCTCAAATGTGACATGCGGCGCTCCCACCCCTCGCTTCACACACATTAGCGGAACCAAAACAAACGGCAAGCATTAAAATCATCTCAAGGGATGACCACGACTCCTGGGATGTGCACCAATAATCATATGCATCTACAATCATCATGCATAATTCAACATGTATTTGCATCCACAATGCATAATCACATATATACTCGCATCCACAATGCATAAACAATGAGTATATTAGATACATGTACCGTTGGGTGCCCGTACGTCCTCTACGTACCTTTTCAAAAGTGGAATTGATATGGCTTCAGTTCCTTGGTTGTGTTGCTACCTGGGATGGTTCTACACAATCACACACACCCATATTAGAAGCCAAATAATAGTCAAATACCAAAAATTCGACAAAGAAAAGCATTTCTCAAAATTCCACAGTTGGCGATCGATCGCTTGGCTGAGGCGATCGATCGCCTCAATTTTTCCTTCGCGGCGATCAATCGCGCCAAACATGGCGATCGATCGCCTAACCCTTGGATTGGCCACTGCCTCTCGGCGATCGGTCGCCTCATAACAGGCGATCGATCGCCTGTCCGCAAATTTGGTACTGCCCCTGCCATCGGCGATCGATCGCCCCCATTTCAGCGGTCGATCGCCTCGCACAGACTCGCGATTTTCACCATTTTTGCTATACCAAAACCTTCCAATCCATACCAACACTTAAACCATCAAACCAAACAACATAAGTAACAACATAAACCCCCAAATACACCTCCAAACAAGTGTAAATCCAACCCTCAACCAAAACCACAACAACCCAACACAACCAATTTAAACCATTTCCAAAATCAAATAAAACATTACAAAATCAACAATGAGGCATCCATACCTCTTGGGACCCAAATCTCCCAATAATCTCCACAAAACAAGATTTTTTGGAAGGGTTTCTCTCCACCTTTAAGCTCCAACTCGAAAATGGGAGAAAAGGAAGGGTTTGGGTGGTTTGGTAAAGTAAAATGAAAATGAGGTGTGGGGTTGGGGAAAAAGGGTTTAAGTTAAATTAAAATGCATCCACAAACCCATGGTGTATAAAACACCCCAACATGATATTTTCAAAGCATTAATACAAAATGCACCAAAATATCAATTAACTCATGCTTTCCAAATAATTGCTAACCATGGCAAATAAATCATGCTAAAAGCAATTTCTCCAACATGCACAACATGCACCCTGAAATGCACTCCCGGTCATCCTTTCCATGTGACCATGCATTTCCACACATTAAATAAATCCAGCACAAAAACAATTAATTACCACCATGATTAATCATATAAACACAATTAATGTCCAAATTGCAATTAATCATTTCGGGGAATATCACAACAAACGCATCGTGAGCATACAAGTATTTTACTTAACATCATATTAAAAGGCATAACAGTAAATGCATAACATCTTAGTTAAGTAAAATTTCTTTAACTTCTTTTTGTTGTCCCTGATTCTCATTATGTATAAGGGCATCTACCCCCTTGTATGGCATCTTACCATAACATAACATCGTGTGGCATCTTACCACATGGGCATCTTACCCAATCGTATTGCGTCTTACCATATTCATAAACATCGTGTGGCATCTTACCACATGGGCATCTTACCAATCATATGGCGTCTTACCATATCATAAACATCGTGTGGCATCTTACCACATGGGCATCTTACCCAATCAATATACATCGGGTGGCATTCTTACCACATGGGCATCTTACCCAATCATATGGCATCTTACCCATATCATATACATCGTATCATTTAAATAAACATCGTATAAACATTATCATAACCTTACTTATCACAATCATCATCATAAACTTACTTATCATAAACATCATCGTAAACATCATCAACATCATCATAAAACTTACTTATCATAATCATCATCATAAACTTACTTATCATAATTATCATCATAAACATCATCATCATAAACTACTTATCATAATTCATCATCATCACATCATATGTAGGTAGGTTTACCGTCCGATGCCCGTACGTTTCTTACGTACCTTAATTTTCAAAAGTGGAGAAGTTGGAGAACGTTATCTCCTTGATGTGGTCGGTACCTGGGGTGGTTCTACACAACCATACAAATCAATATTAGATGCTAAATAATAGCCAAATACCAAAAATTCATCATTTTCACTTTTTTAAGCAGCGGCGATCGATCGCTACTTGAGGCGATCGATCGCCTCACTTTTTTGCCTTGCGGCGATCGATCGCTTCATTTTAGGCGATCGATCGCCTGCTACGCAGAATGGCTACTAGCCTTCGGCGATCGATCACCTCATTTCAGGCGATCGATCCGCCACCTGCTGGTGCGCGATTTTCGCCATTTTGAGCATTTTTCAAGCTCCATCTTAAACCATTCAAACCAAACTTCCTACAACAACAACAACATCATAACCCACTAAAACTCCACATAAAACACTTCATAAATCATACCCCAATCATGCATAACATATACCCAAACCCAAAACAAATCCACCCAAAACACTTCAAAATCATCCCATTTCAAAACCAAACACATCATAAAACCTTTAGGAAGGGTTCCATACCTCTTGTAGGCTCCAAAATCTTAACAAAGAATCACACAAACAAAGGTTTTGTGAAGCTTTCCTTCTCCTCTCCTTGGTGAATTTCGAAAATAGAGATGGGTTAGGGTTGAGGAATGAATTGGGGATTTTAAAGTGATTGGTAAAGTAAGTGGTTATAGTGGAAAAAGGGGTTATAAGGTTAATATTAAAATTATATACCCCAAAGTTAACATGATGTATAAAAACACCCCAACATGGTATTTAAAAGCATTTACAAAAATGCATTAAGCTTCCACTAAATCATGCTTTCCTCATAATTGACAATCAATATAATTAAATCATGTTAAACACTTCATTACCCATCACATAAATCCAATTACCAACATAATTCATCATATAACCATCATTAAAGCCAAATTTGCATATAATCATTTCGGGGATCACATTACTCCCCTACTTATAAGATTTCGTCCTCGAAATCGCACGCACTTACCCACAAGAAAAAATAAACATAAATCATACCAGAAATAGTTCCGGGTAATGCTGCACCATATGCTGTTCTGTCTCCACATAGCCTCCTCGACAACCCGACGATCCCACTGACTTTGACCATCGATATAACTTTACTTCGTAATTGCGATCCTCACGATCCAGAATTCTGACCGGTCGTTCTACGTAGGATACATCTGATCTAACTATACTACTTCGGTAGCTGTAATACATGAGACGGGTCTGGCTCATACTTCCGTAACATAGAGACATGGAAAACATCATGAATCCCAGATAAAGACAGCAGCGGTAGAGCCAAACGGTAAGCCAATGTACCAACACGCTGCAAAACCTCATACAACCCAACATACCTCGGGGATAACTTCCCCCGGATACCAAAACGAACTACACCCCGAAGGGTGAGATTTCAAGAAGACCTTGTCTCCTACTTGGATGTCTAGTGGTCGTCGTCGCTTATTGGCATAGGCTCTTGCCTATCCTTGGCCGCTTTCATCTTTTGGCGTATCATCTTAATATTTTCTTCCATATCCTTAATCATATCCGGTCCTACGACCGCTTTACTAGTCAAGTCATCCCAATACAACGGTGACCTACATCGTCGTCCGTAAAAGAGCTTCAAAAGGGGCCATTTTGAATGCTCGCCTGATAGCTGTTATTATAGGAGAACTCTACCAGTGGTATAGAATCTTGCCACGGAGTGGTCAAACTCCAAAACACATGCCCTCAGCATATCTTTGAGCGTCTGTATGGTACACTCTGTTTGGCCGTCTGTCTGAGGGTTGATAAGCTGTACTCAGTCTCACCTCGGTGCCCAAAGCTGTCTGGAGACCCTCCCAGAAAAAAGAAGTAAACCTTGGGTCTCTGTCAGACACAATCGAGACTGGAACCCCATGCACCTCACTACATCCCGTACATAATAATTGGGCCATCTTCAGATACGTGAAAGTCATACTGTAAGGGATGAATGAGCTACCTTCGTCAGCCTTCCACGATCACCCAGATCGCATCAAATCCAGAGGTCGTTCTTGGCAAGTGGTCACGAAGTCCATAGATATATGCTCCCCACTTCCACTTAGGTACTTCCAAGCTCTTCAGCTCGCCACCAGGCCTCTGCCTTTCTGCCTTACCGTTGGCAGATCAAACATCTTTTCACAAAAGTGAACACATCACGTTTCATGCGTCTCCACCAGAATTGACCGCATAGGTCCTTGTACATCTTCCTTCCTCCTGGGTGGATACTGAACCGACTACTGTGAGCTCGCTCCAAATATCCTCTACGCAACTCTGTGTATCTGGGACTACCCATCGGTTGCCCAGTCTCAAGGAATCATCTTCTGCCACTCTGAACTTTGATGGCTGTCCTTGAAGTACTCTCGATGACCATCTCTTAACCTCATCATCCGACCTCTGGGCTTTTCCTGATAGCCCTCAATATGTCTGGCTCGCCAACAAGGTCGACACTCGCACCGGTGACGTGTCCACATCGAAATCATATAGCCCAGATGGCAATAATAAGTCATCATCGCTGATAAACACATAGCGTCTTCAGCAGTACTCTTCACCTTCCGACTTAAGGCATCTGCTATCAAATTTGCTTTACCAGGATGGTACTCAATCTCACAGTCATAATCCTTGAGCAAATCCATCCATCTTTTTGACGCATATTCAGTTCAGCCTGAGTTGAATAGGAACTCAGGCTTCTTATGGTCCGTATAGATGGTAAACGTCGTACCATAAAGATAATGACGCCAAATCTTCAAGGCGAAAATGATGGCCGCCAGTTCTAGATCAGGACTGGGTATCTGGTCTCATGAGGCTTCAACTGTCTCGAGCATAAGCCACCCCGGTGCTTCTCCGGCATCAATATACACAGCCCAAACCCTGCAATGATGCGTCGTGTACAAGGCAAACCTCTTATTCTCAGAAGGAATCCACCAACACTGCGCTGTCGTCCAACGACGCTTCAATTCTTGGAAGCTTTCCTCACAAGCTTCGGACCAATAGAACGGCACTACTCTCTGAGTCAGTTGTGTCAGGGGTTGGCAATCTTTGAGAAACCCTCGACGAAACGTCGGTATATCCTGCCAAGCGAGGAAAAGCTCCCTATCTCGGGTACAAAAGTGGGTGCAGCCCACTCCATCACAGCTCAACCTTCTGGGATCTACAGATATCCCGCTGCTAGATATAACATGCCCAAGAACCACACAACTGCTCACCAGAATTCGCACTTGCTAAGCTTTGCATACAACTGATGATCCCTAAGGATCTGGAGTACTGTTCTCAAGTGCTTCACGTGTTCCTCTTCAGTCCGGGAGTAGATGATATATCTCGTCAATGAAAACTTTGACGAACGATCCAAATATGGGCTGAACACCCTGTTCATCAAACTCATGAAATAGCTGGGGCATTCGTCACCCAAAAGGCATGACTAGGAATTCATAGTGCCCATATCTAGTCCTAAAGCTGTTTTCTGGGACATCATTCTTCCCTTACTCGAAACTGATGGAATACCTACCACCCCGACCTCAGATCGATCTTACTGTAGAGCCTCTCGTACCCCGCAACTGTCAAACAAATCATCGATCATCCTCGGGAGTGGATACTTGTTCTTCACTGTAGCTTTGTTCAGTGTCTGTAATCGATGCACAGACGCATCGAACCATCTTTCTTCTTCAACAAATAAAACTGGTGCACCCCCCGGGCGATACCGAGGGCGTATATAGCCCTTATCAGCCCTTATCAAGGAGCTCTGCAACTGAATCTTTAACTCCCTTAGTTCCGCTGGTGCCATCCTATATGGGGCACGAGAAATGGCAACGTCCCCGGTAGTAACTCAATTCCCAAACTCGACTCTCTCTCTTGATGTGGTCGGTACCTGGGATGGTTCTACACAACCATACAAATCATATTTAGATGCTAAATAATAGCCAAATACCAAAAAT
>CAJQUN010002247.1:0-29882 GCA_907163345.1 Haberlea rhodopensis
TTCAATGACCTCAATAACACTCGTCACAATCAGCTTAACATCATTTGTTCATGACCTTGACTCAATTATATTCATTAGGAGGCCAAAGTCATGGAATTTACGATCAATCTCTTACATTACCCATTGACGACATTCATTACTTGCTCAAATTATGATTAATGTGATGACTAATTCAAATGGCTTGCCCCAAATCATGTTAGCCATTCAATGTCTTTGCCAAACATTGTTATTAGCCATTCAATGACAATTAAGTGCCTAGCTTTAATCATGTCATACCATATATTGCCTCCAAATCATCCCATTTCATGCACCAACTCATGCCTACCTTGGACCACTTATCATCATATTAAAATCACACTACAGCATGCAAAGAAAAGTCCTCTCCCCTACACTCTAGCAATTTCGAGAATCACACACATCAAAACACATTTTTCGAAAACCTCAAGGCAAGGAAGAAGAGTTCTTGTGCTATTTCGCAACCCTGGATTCATCCTACACATTCGTATATTCGACAATAAGTGGGTTTTTGCTAAAAATGTCATTTCGTTTTTGAAACTATGTATTAAAAATTCAATTGAACATGAAATGTATTTTAAAGATCATATTATGAAAGTTTATGAGAAATGTGCATCGAAAGTCGAAGGCTCTGCGGGGTGAAGTGCTACGTGTGTAGGAGTCACCACTTGATTCGGCGGGGCAAAGTGCTACATGATGTGTGCCATATGCATGGGAGTCACCTCCTGATCCTTAGAGCAAAGTGATATGCCACGGGAGCCACCTCTTGATCCCAAAAGGAGATTATGTGATTATGTGTTTATGTGATGAGGCTCTAGTGTGAGCAATTATGAGTGTGTATCGATCTACTATGTGTTTGATAAAGTTATTTGAAAAGTTTTATATATATGTCATGTTCAACTGGCCCCTGCTTGCTGAGTATTTTCCCATATACTCACCCCTTATCACCCCTCCCAGTTAAAGACGAAGAATGGTTGAAGACGAAGAACAAGACCATTTTGGGCTGGTGATCTACGAGGAGATTCAAGATTTTATTACGTTACAATTCCGCAACTCTGTTTAGATCTAAGGTGCTTATTGAACAACTTATTCAAGTTGATTTAGAGTTGTAAAGACGATTATTTTTTTAATGAATAAATAGACTGATTTTATGATAGATCTACGAGGCTTGTTATTTTGTAATTGATCTATAACTTGTTGATTTTGAATTAGTGGAATCAAGGCAGGGTCATGCGCTCCGGCTCGGGGGCATGACATTAAGTGGTATCAGAGCAAAACCAGGTTCCATAATCCCGCTGGGAAAAGATTTTTGGTTGATATAAATCAACCGAATTATGAATCCCGGATCTCATAGACAACTGATTTATATCGAAAATCAGTTGGAATCCAAAATTTGAAAAAAAAAATTAAAAAAAATCGAAATACCCTAGATTAAGGGCTGCATCCACCGCCGCCACCTCTCCATCGCCCGAAAGATGACGGCCGACCAACGACCTAGAGCACCTCCACTGGACGGCCTCACGTTCAAATTATCAGCTCCATCAGACCTAGCTTTCCTGGCCAATTTCGTCATTGAAGATCCACGCCTGGAGAGCTTTCTAACCGCTCCCGTTTCCAATACCTTCGAACGTCGATCGACAAGTCCAGTTTGATATTGGCGACGAACGAACATAGACGAACAATAACCCTCGACACAAATTCGATTTCTACTCAACCGAACACCAATTTCAATTTAATTTCGGGTTAATGATCCAAATATCATCCTTAATAAAAGCCCTCATAAGAACTCGGATTTACAAACAATAGTAAGCTTCGATTTTGAGCCGCAATCCACGCCCCTTAGAACCCTAGGTCACGGAAATTTGGGATTCAATTTTCTCATCAATCGGAAACATCGATTTCAAATTAATTTCGGGTTAATGATCCTTATTCCATGCCTAACAAAAACCCTCTATTCAATTGAAATCTCAATCAAGGGACAATGCTCAATTTCGAATCGTGTCTCTCGCCCCTAGAACCCTTGCGAAAATTTCGGACTTTGATTTCTCCCAACTCCGAATGCATTTTTAAAATTAAATTTGGGTTATGAATCCTCATAACATGTATATTAAAAGCCCTTTTAACAATTTTGAAATTCCAAACTTGAGTTATCGAATTCTGGAAGTCCCAAACCTCGCCTATATAAAGCACTAGAATCCGAATTCTTTTGCCAATTGATTCTTCAAAACACCGAGAAAATAACGTTTTGATTCGACTTGTGAGATTGATTACCAAAGTTACCCCAATTAGGAATCATCTATCAATCAAAGTTTGCAACACGAGCGATATCGAAGAGCCACACCTAAGAAACCCTAACCCACGAAATTTCGTCCTTCGATTTCTCAACCACAGTAACTTTTCAGTTCAATCGAGGTACGATGACTCACACTCAAACAGTTCAATCCAAAAAGATAGAGCATGATATAACCGAATTTAAAATATTCCAAGACAAGGAGACGCGAGACAAGATCAGTTTGTTGGAGATAATCAATCACTTTCGTTACAAGGCCCAAAGGATGACCTACCACCATCATCGTGCCGAAGAGCGACTTACAAAAGCAATCGAGGACAACAAAACACTTGTGAAAGTCCACGATAGCAAATGCCAACAGTTGGAACACTTCGAGCAGGAGTTCAATGAGTATTGGGAGAACATGTGGACTCGAATCCAAGCTCTCGTGAAGAGAAGAATGAATTGGCACAGGAAGTCGCCTACAAGCATCCTGTGATCAATTTCCTGATGGAAGATGATGGTACGTTGAAGGGGTATTTGGAGACGGGGAAGCAATATACTAACTTTTCTAGTATGCAATGTCATAAGGATAATAAGGAATATATATTGGGTATTTTAGTGATGAATTTTTTTGTTTAGGATTTCGTTGTGAACCTCTCAGTTTAATTAATAAATTTTAATTTATTCTCCGAGTGTATCTCGAATTGTGTTATTCATCGGTTACGCTCCTACGCAACAACTTTAAACCCTTGCTACTATTATTTTGAAAAGTTATATCCATCTTTGGAAGTCATGACGAACTCAATCCAATTGTTTTCAATATATTACACCCAATTCCTTGAATTTTTATTCATGGGCTAACTTCGAGAATGTTAATTCTCAAATCACTCAATTTCAAGAAACTTCATTTCGAGTAAAATCTCGGGCTAACTTGAATAGTCAATGACATGCCCTCCTTATTCTTACTGAGATCCTTAGAGCCTAAGTAAATCATGTTATACTTTTGGGACACATAATTTAAGATATAAATATCTCCATAATTTGAGTATAAATTGTGACATTTTGGGTTCAAGTTGTTATGATCATCTGGTTGAAATGAGAGATAGTAGATTAGTCTCTAAAAGTTAATAAGGATATTAGAAATCCATTTCTCAATTTGGATACAGTGATGGAACAGCGTACTCAAGCTTATAAAATGAGAACAGACTAATCTCTTAGAATTTATTAAGAAAATTAGAAATCAACTTTCCGCAATCCAATAAATCTTTTGAAATTCGATAAAATTTGTTCCATCAATAAATTCATTTGTCTTCCTTCAAATTTGTTATTGATATCCTTGAACTCAATTTTCATTGGAATAACTTGTTAGCTTACCATCACGCCCATTGGACATTTCCCCGCTTGAATTTCATCATAAACATCCAATTATATCTTTTGCGTTCTATTTTGTCCCTTTTGATATAATCTCGTATCAATGTGAAAGCTCGCTTTTAATTTTTTTAGAATACTTGAATCGTATGATTTTATCTAGACAATTATTCAATCTACTTATTGCACTATGGAGCTTCTTTCATCAACTTTGAAATAGTCTCATTTGTTCAAACACCTACTCGATTATTGATTCATCTTGGAATTAAAATAACATCATCTACTTTAATATCTTACTTGTGAAACAATCATTCAATCATTTCTAGTACTTCTGATCTTTATATTAAATTTTGTTTCAAAATTACCCAATTATTCCTTGGTTAATGTGGTTATCGTTCTTCATCAAAGTTTGATAACTCAATTGTTTATTTATTCATTTTTGAGACTCCATGATTGCTTGAGTTTGATATGACCTTGATCTTCTTCATATCAAAAATTATTTTTCGACTATCATCTTGCAAAACTTATTTTGAGTTGATGCACAAGTCTACAGACTTTTTCTTCTTTTCCATTGTCTTGGAGTTATCATTCATTCTCGTTCATGTGATGTTATCCTAGAATAATATATATCCTTGCAAATTCTTGTAATATTCCATCACTTTTGATCGGTTCAGCACACAAAAGTTGATTATTTGATTTTTACCATCTCACACCCCCCTTGAGAAATATTTGGATTGTATTGAAACGATCTTTTCGTACACGCACGGTATTACTTCTATCTTTTATTATTTGACAAAGAAAATCAATTTAAACTTGAAACTCTATTCTTTCACTTTCCTAAGTTTAAGATACCTTCATTAGAGTGCGTGCCGAGAGCTTGATAGAGGAAGTACCAATAAGAATAGGAGTCAGTTCGATTAGGTAAGAACTTTATTAAGACTACGCGACAACTATTTTTAGAGCCTCTAGTAATTCCAGAAAAGTTGAATGAGACTCTGAAGTATAAAAAAATCAAAAATCCTGATACGTATCGTGGGCTAAAAGGATCAAGTGTTGAGAAGAAGAATCATTCCATACATCAAAGTCAAATGGTCAAAATCAGATGGAGGGAAAAGTTCTTGGGAACTGGAAGAAAAGATGCTATAGAAATACCATATCTCTTCTTCCAACATTGAATTGACTCAAGTTTCGAGGACGAAACTTCTAATAAAGAGGGAGGGATGTGATGACCCTAATTTTTGCTCCCCATAATCATGAACATTCAATGACCCCACTAACACTCATCACAATCACCTTAACATCATTTGTTCATGACCTTGACTCAAGTATATTCATTAGGAGGCCAAAGTCATGGAATTTACAATCAATCTCTTACATTACCCATAGATGACATTCATTACTTGCTCAAATTATGATAATGTGACGACTCATTTAATTGCCCAATTCAAATTCCTTGCCCCAAATCATGTTCGGCATTCAATGGCTTTGCCAAACATTGTTATTAGCCATTCAATGACATTTAAGTTCCTAGCTCTAATCATATCATACCATTAAATTGCCTCCAAATCATCCCATTTCATGCCCCAACTCATGCCTACCTTGGACCATTTATCCTCGTATTAAAATCACACAACATCATGCAAAGAAAAGTCCTCTCTCCTACACTCTAGCAATTTCGAGAATCACACACATTTTTCGAAATCTCAAGACAAGGAAGAAGAGTTCTTGTGCTATTTCGTAACCCGGGATTCATCCTACATGTTCGTATATTCGACAGTAAGTGGGTTTTTGCTACAAATGTCATTTCGTTTTCGAAACTCTATGTGTTAAAAAATTCAATTGAACATGAAAATCTATTTTAAAGATCATATTATGAAAGTTTATGAGAAATGCGCATCGGAAGTCGAAGGTTCTGCGGGGCAAAGTGCTATGTGTGTAGGAGTCACCACTTGATTCGGCGGGGCAAAATGCTACATGATGTGGGCGTGCCACATGCATGGGAGTCACCTCTTGATCCTTAAGAGCAAAGTGCTATGCCACGGGAGCCACCTCTTGATCCCAAATAGGAGATTATGTGTTTAAGTGATGAGGCTCTAGTGTGAGCAATTATGAGTATGTGTATCGATCTACTATGTGTTTGATAAAGAGTTATTTGAAAAGTTTTATATATATGTTTTATCATGTTCAACTGACCAAATTTGCTGAGTATTTCCCCAAATACTCACCCTTACCACCTCTCCCCAGTTAAGGACGAAGAATAGGTTGAAGACGAAGAACAAGACCAATTTTGGGTTGGTGATCTACCTAGGAGATTCAAGATTTTATTACGTTACGCTTCAACAACTCTGTTTAGATCTAAGGTGCTTATTGAACAACTTATTCAAGTTGATTTAGAGATGTAAAGACGATTATTATTTTTAATGGAATAAATAGACTGGTTTTTATGATAGATCTGTACACGAGACTTGTTGATTTTGAATTAATTTTTGGAATCAATGCCGGTGTCATGCGCTCTGGTCTCGGGGCGTGACATTATGTGCATGCACCCTTCGACAGAAGATTTCATAAGTACACAAACAAGTAATATCAAGCAACGAAGTCTTCTTGATTTCTAGTAGCAACACATTAATAGAGCTCATATATATATATATATATATATATATATATATATATATATATATATACCATAGGCTACTACACAACCAATTAATGTTTTGATAAAACTACTTTCTGGCATCACACTATTTCGGAAACCAGAGTTCAAAACTGTTGCGTAGAATTCGGAAAAACAATGACTAGGGCTCAATTAAAGGGCCTGTTCAACAAGATTTTAAACCAAAACTTCACCTGTATTCTTTCAGAAAGAACATTAAGTCCATAGATTTCTGCAGCTCGAGCACTTGCGATTGATCCACTCTCTCTTACACCTTCGGAGGCTACAATCTGTCATAGTGTTAATGTTGAATAAAATAAAATTTGCAAAAAAACAAATCTCAAAATGGTACCTGAGCAGCACCAGCAGTATCATCTACACTTACTCTGGTTACACCCAACTTGTTTAGATAAATCTCACACTGGTCAAGGGCCTGAAACAATAATCAACAATTTTTGACTTAAATTCAAGGAAACAGATGGCACATGGTATCAAATGTAAATCAGGAAAAAAAAACAAAGAATTTTTTTTCCTTGCACGATACAAGAGTCGGGCTTTCCGTCTATCAGCTTAAGAAACTTAATTTGTTTAAGCCATTTAAATTTTTTTGTTTTTTTATTACACTGCCTACTTAAACATTTTATCTTCAACATAAAATCAAGTAATGAAATAACTCCAGCTAATCATGGAATCTATTACCGCATTGGACTTGTTTGAACCCAACAAAGATTTTGAAGAGTAGTCCAATGCAGATAAAGCAGTTGGATTCATGAATGTAGAAAAGATGAAGAAATTATCACCTGTGGATGACTCAACACGCACTTTAGCTCCTCCTTTCTAACCCCAGGCAACCCTAGAAGGCAGTGATTGACAGCTAACTGAACTTCCCCAACAATGTGAAGCCTATGACGAAGCAACAAGTCATAGTTCCGATGGATGCTTCCACCAACAGAATTCTCAATAGGAAGAACTGCTTTGTCGACCAACCACAATTCAACTGCCTAAGAAATAGAACTCAGCAACGTAAGTTACTTGACTGAAAGAAAGTAAAGGATAAGTTGAAAAGTATCTGAACCTTGAATGCAGCCTCAAATTGGTCGCAAGGAACAGTCTCGCACTTAGGATATGCTTTCAATGCAGCAGCCTCACTGTATGCTCCTGGAATCCCCTATGTTAGGCAAATAGATCTTTCTAAGAATAAAATAATAAAATTCCAAGTAATGTTATGGGTGGAATTACAGCTAATATTACCTGATATGCAACACGAACTTTTGAGCCATCACTAGAAGAAGAAATAGCATTGCTAGCAGACAAAGGTTCTGCATTTGAATTTTGAAACACAATTTATATAGTGCATGCACAGAAATAATGTAATCAGAATGGCCATCGATGTAGAACAAAATGAACCTGGATCATGTGATGGTTGTGGCATTTCTAACGTGACTAGCTAATCATAAGACAGTTCACATAATCCTAGACCTCAATAATCATCGTCCCCTAATGAAATATTCCCAAAGATGAACATCAATCTGGCTCAAGAAGGGAATAACTTCTTCATTTAATATTAAAAAAATCAATGTCATGGCATCATTCTGCTCGGTCTTCTCTAATAATTATAGCACATGAATATGATTGGAATCACCATCGAAATATCCCAATGGCAGTCAAAGCATGTCGGTAACGGGCAGGGAAATGTCTGCCAAATACTACGAGCAAAAGGCACTCCAAACAGCATATTTCCTTTTAATACATATAAACAAAATCCGCAAGCATAGTACACAGTTTGAAAAGTAACATTTCAACTACAATCAGATAAACATTACAAATCAGGAGTAAGTGGAAAACTAGATCCATCCAACATTATAATGCACAAACTTACCAAAAATATTAGTAAATTTTCTTGAAATCACATGTTTTCCACTAACTAATTCTAAATTAACGCAAACTATCGGATTCTGCCATTGACATCAGACCAAGATGAGGTTTTCAAACGAATCAAACAAACCTATACTCAAGAAATTATGTTCACTGAAAAAATGGAATGCACTTACTTGGAAGAAAGTTTAAATCATGGTGAAATCCCCCAGCAAGGGAAATTTCAGTGGCCCCTTCAACAGCCGCAGGAGTTGAAGGGATCTCATCTTCCACAGGGGTGATTGCCCTGTGAGACAAACATTCCCATTTCCTCTGAATCCTCAAATTCAAGAAAGTAGACTCCCTATGCAGGGAGTCCAAAACGCCAAATTGAGGACACGTGGTGGATTTCTTGCTATTACAATAAACCAATATTGGCGCAGCTTTCAAAGCCATGTACTTTCGCGGTCCCAACCTCGATCCAAAGTGTTGTGTTTAGATGAACAAAATTCATGAGAGAAACAGAAAATTACTAACAGAACTAACAGAGTCTAACGGCATTATAAAGAAACTTATCTTCTCAGGTGGGTTTTTGATTTTTTCACTGCTATTAATCAGAAAAGTCAGGTTTCTTGAATTCCCGCAACAAGAATGTTGCTTGTTGGGAAATCTTGGAAAACAGGCAAGCAAGAAGAAGAGGGAAGTAGGTAAGCAGAGCGTTGGTTACACGTTTTATACTCGTCGTGAGTATCAATGTGCACCTTTCCGTGAGTGTAAGTGTGGGTAGGTGGACATAAGGAATGGAGGGTGGGGTGGGGTTTGTATCTTGAGGCGGAAGAGTGCGGCGGAGGATTAAGGCAGGGATGAGATGGTCGGTGATCATATGCGTCGTGGCCATTGCAAGGCCCATGGCCCTACTGCCATAAATATAAACTAGCTACACGTGTTGTTTAATAAAATTTTAAATTTTACGTATTATTTTACATATTGTATATGTCTATTAAATTTTTATATTTGAATTCGATTTAAATTTAAATATGATATTTTATAAGGAAGAGAAAAAATTGATGCATATATTTTCGGAAGGAAAAAAACTGGAGATGAATTGAGAACTAAGTTGGGAAATTAATAAGTGATTTTCATATATTATATATTTATCTCATGGTCTCATGACTCATACCAAAGTGATTATTTTAAAATACTTACTCATTATAATATAGTATAGATATACACGTTGTCTTTTCTTTTTTTCTTTTAATGGTCGAAATTTTGTTATATTAGAGAAATTAAAATTTTATATTTATATATTAATTATAATTACAATATAATTATTTGAACAAATGAATAATGTGTCCCTTAAAATAAGATAATTTGCGGAGAGCGATAATTATTCACGGTCGAAATATGATACATAAAATGTTTAATAATTTAAAATATGTGTGTTGTACTTGTACTATTATCTATAATTTTGGGTAAAAACTAAGTATTCGGCTTTACACTTGGTATCAGAGCCAATATCAGCTATTTGATGCAAGTTGATGTAATTATTGGGTGTGATAGTATTTCGGAACAATACCTATGCAGTTTGCTAGAACGATGGAAATATGATATTTATATTGTTGTATTATTTAATATATTTAAATTATCATGTTATTATCAACTATACTTTGAGTAAAACAGCAAATGTATGGTCATGTGGTTGCCCAAAAGTTTTCATATGATGAATTTATAATATACCACTATTGAATTTTATCACACGATATATGAATAAATATTAAATATTAATATAAAATATAATTTTATATGTAGTAAATTAATGTGTGAAATATAATGATGTTATTGTATTTTTAAAATTTAAGTTAATATTTGAACTCAAATTTTTTATATTTATTTTAAAAAACACAAATATGTTAATTAAATATAATATTTATAGTATAGAATAAAAGAATAGATATATATATATATATATACTAATAATTAGGATTGTATGTTAGGTATTTTTTTTTCATTTTTCTTTGGTAACTAATTTTAAATTTTATGGTCTAATACATAAAATTGAAGTATTAAAATAGAAAACTCATAAATCAAATTGCTTATCACAATAAAACAAAATAAAAATTAAAAGAAAAAAATATTAACAGATTATACACACACGGTGTATGTGCTTCAGTTCATAGCATACAGACCTCAAATGATTTTAGTCTTTTTTATATGTTTTTTCAATTATCTAAACTGCACTTTCTAACAACTTTATATTTTAGATATTTAATTTTCTCTTTCTTTGCTAATTGTTCTTTAGTTAATGGTATTATATGTAAAACTCTTCTGTCATTTTCAGCATTAAATCATTAATTGCGGCAATTAAAGCCGACGTTTATAATATATGGTAGTATCATCGTTAATGGAACACAGCTTTCCTCGAACAACTGTCGGCGTCTTTAAATTATTGTAGTTTCATGTTGCTAATTAATTAAAATTAAAATTTATCTCCAATTTGTGATTAATCTAGATCAGCCAAAACACATCAAACATAATTAGATGAAGATTTATAAACATGTTTGGACATAGCCATTTTTTTATTTTAAAAAAAAACAAATATTACAAAGCAGATAGTTAATTAACCGATCATATTATAATCGTATTATATATGGTCAATGTTCGTAAAAGTTTTTAGTTTGCTTTTGTTTTTATTTAAAACAATAAATATAAATTTCATGAAAGAAAAACTTCCAAAATGATACATTTGAATATTACATTTTAGTACATTAACAATATCATACCCAAACCTGAAAAACCCGACCCAATGCCCACCCCGGATATACATACAAATGATGCATTTTCAATGTCGAGCTAGTGTGCGATCCATGCATTAATGGTCCTTCAATTTAGGTGTTAAATGTGGGGCAAAGCAAATTAAATGTCAGTCACAATATTTTCCCGTGAAAGCAGTACAAATTGGGGATGCGATTTGAGTAGGGGTGCTTAACGGACCGAACCGATCTGGTCCGCTCTGAAACCGGACGGTTCTGGATATGTTAAGCATAGAACCGGTCCGATCCGTTAAGGAACCGGTTCCGATTCCAACCGGTTCCGGACCAATCCGATCCGGTTTGGTCCTTTTTCTTTTTCTTTTTATTTTTCTTTTTTTTAACGCTTTTCAAATTTTTTATTTTTGTAAATGTTTCCACAATATTCATCACAAATTCAATATATTTCTTCTTCATTTCATAATATAAATGCATACAAATAATTATAAAAGATGGCAATTGAAAATCTAAATAAAAAATATAAATTTTTTTTTTCGAAATTAAGCGGTTCCGGTTCCGAAACCGGTGGTGCTACCGGTTTGGATCCCCCGAACCGATTTCTTACCTGTTCCGGGCGGTTTGGAACCGGTTAGCCCGATTCCGATTCCGAACCGGGCCGGGTACAGATTGACCCGGCCCGATAAGCACCCTAGATTTGAGCAAAAAAACAGAGAGACGATTATGTAGCACTATCAAGGTGGAGCGGTTGCTAGTCAGGCCAGTGCTTTGAGTGATGCTAAGTATCGAACTTGAATATTCTCGTCTCATGGTTTTGATGTATCATATACAAGCCCACTAGGCACTAGGATTGAAGGACATTTCGTGTGGGCAAACTTTTGTCCAATGCTATAATTATACAGTCATTAGTTTGATTTTTCGTGCATTTGACGTATATGTACACATGTTGAATGGTATACACGATTAATAAAGAATAGCAGACGACGTACACACGTTGGTGTGTAATGTAATATATAAGGCACACGAATTGATATGTGTAAATTCAAATTAGAATTTACGAGTGTGCGAAACGGGATGGAACATTTTTTTTTCTCGTTCTTTGAGATGAATCTGAGTATGATGAATGAGGCGAAGAATGAGAATTATAGATAAATGAAATTACATTCTTAACATGTTACTACGCCTTTTCTTTAATTAAGTTGAAGGATATTTTTGGAAATTCATACTGACATGCCAACGTTGGGAAAATTTGTTACGATATTGTCCCTTCGTATCATGAAGTTTATAATGCATTTTTCGGTCCTTTGGAGGTGGTAGTTTGATAAATTCAATTTTGTAATACCAAGAAAGTTAGTATAGAGGGCTTAGGTATTATAATATAATATAATAATAATAATAATAATAATAACCTTTGGAGGGGGTAGCTTAGTAAATTCAAATTTGTCATACCAAGATAGTTAATATAAGGGACTTAAACATTATAATATAGTAACTCATATAACTGAAACTGAGACGAGTTACATCTCACGAGTTGATTAATCATCATATATTTCTAGCAAGTCGACTCTCAATTTTTGAAATTGACTCGAATGCCATTAGAAATTATGGAATTCGGCCTAACCCAAACATCTATGCTCATGTTTTTGAGTCGAATTTACGATATTTTGATATAGCTTAGAATATCTCTGATAAAAGGATACAGAGTGAAACACGGAACCGGTTTGCGACAAGGTGATGCCGAGTTCAAGAAAAAGAACTTTGAGAATTGTAGACAATCATGAACTAATGAAGGTTCTGGTGAAGCTAACTGATTGAACTACAGGATAATTAATTTATATCTCACAACCGAATCCAAGGTACAAAATTTGTAGAAGATGTGAAGGTGACAATTCATTTCGGATGGATTGAATTAATGGAATGGTCCACACACATACTTAAATAGATGGTCCAATGGTAGATACAACATTGTCTTTCACAGAAACAATTCTGTATTTGATTAAAGATTAGGCCTTCAAAACCAAGAAACCGAGGAAATACCAAGAATTAACCATTGCAATTTGAAATTTAAACGCAAGTGTTAGCAAGACTTTTCCGGACCTCATAAATGCATATTGAAGGCTACAGTCTACAGATTAGCTCCAGTGAGCTTTTTCACTGTTACTTAGCTTTTGAATAAATATACCCTCCTTTTTGTTCTTGGGTTGTTGGCAAATTCAATGTCCGCCTACTTCTGTTCTGTAAATCACCCCCCACCCACCCAATGCACAACATTTCAACTTACTTCTATTTCCATCTCTCCTCCTATATATAGTGGTTGCTTTTCATGGAGTAACATGATCAGATGTTTTATAAAAAGTTTAGTTCCTTGTCTTTAACAGAGAATCCGTGGTTCATCTGGTTGAAAATGAAAATCAATGACCTGTGGTTTGTGTCTTCTGTTGTCTAGATGATAAATACCATATGGAGTGGGGTATCTATAAGGTAGACAAGACAGAGAATGGTAGAGTGACATAGAATGGTAAAGTGACAGAAGCCTGTTAGTATGCTAATACGAGATATTGGTGCAGTTCAATTAGAAAGCCGTCGTTCTATCAATATAGAGCTCGGTTATTTGATTGAGCCGTGCCAATATCACGTTTACAAAATAAAGATGCCTGTACATCTACATGTCACTCTCTTTCTCTACATGCAATTCAAATCATGGGACTAATAAGTTACTGGTTTGTTTTTCTTTTAACTTTCCTCTCACATGGTTTCCCTGAAAACTAGCTTCTATGTTCTGTGAATATCTATTTCCTGAATGTCACAGGTAAATGTCTCACAAGAATGAAGAAAATATTTTCACCACAAACCGAGTGCACCAGTGATCCCGCCCTACTAGAGCATTTACTGTAGCTTCCACTTGCAACATATGTCGCTATACTTTCCTACATACATATATTTTTCACTATGATTGTTCCATTTCTGTGAAGAAATTTCAAAGTACAAAGAAAAAATGGGGAAAGAGAGAGAGTAAAAAACTTTCTCATTGCATTTACTCGCCTCTACCTAAAGGCTAAAGGCTTCCAACTTTTTTTTTTAACAAAACGTTAAGAAGTAGGTGAAAGAATATATCTTTTTATTGTCATTTAAAGCCACTTCAAAAGGCAACAACCTTTCCAAGAAATATACCGTTAATTCTGTTTCTAAACACTGTACAGCCAAACCACTAGCAATACATTAGTAACTCACTATCCTATTTCCACACAAAAAATTAAGCAAATTTAATGATTTTCGATAGACATGAATATAAACGTGAAAAGGGCAGGCCAGGCACGGCACATACCTTGGGCTAAATCTACAGTCTCCTGGCCTGTCTACAGAAACTGGACTTCCTAAGCATGAGCAAAACAAAATGCAAGATAACAAATATCAAAACTAACACAATGCGGCTGCAAAATAGTCTTCAGTCTTTGGAAGGAATCATAAAAAGATTTGCATTTGCATAGGCAAATAGCATGGCTCTATGATGGAAAATTCATGTATCTTTACTAAGCATGCCTTCATTCTCTGGTTGGTTACTCAAGAGAAGTTACTAAGTTACTAGGGACAGATTTTGCATTTTATTTCGGACTTGTGCTTTGTCTTTTGTGGTACTGTGGATGAGTCTGGCGATCATCTCTTTTTTAGCTGCCCATTCTCCAGATGCCTATAGGACAGTGTACGTAATTGGCTTGGGGTCAGGTTTTCCATATCAGGTGCATTCTCAAATGGTATAAGCTTGTCTTTCACGGTTTTTCCAGGATCGCGAGAGCGCGTCTAGGTGGCATGTCTTGCACGGTATATTCCATATGGTATGCCCGTAAGAAGAAGAGTTTTGATCACGTTGATGCCAGTACTGAGTTTATTTCTTAATATAGTAAGGAAGACCTATAGTAAACGCTGATCCATTTACAATCTTTTAAAAGCTAGCCTTGCTACAAAATCTGTCTTGAGAATTTTATAATTACAAATGGGAATCGACCCAGGGAAAGAAAAATCAGATCCTATTCTTGTAAGGTAAGGCAAGCTAATGCAATCCAGAGAGGTGGTAGGACAATTAACAGCATTATTTTACCACAAAATTACAGTAAATAGCGTAGACATCGAAGTCGGTTAATTCCCAAATCCAGAATATTGCCAAAAACATGCATAAATTGACAGAATTCATGGCATTTGTATATGCCAAAGAATCAAGACCCGCAACTGATTCAATAGCATCAAGAATTCAATCACAAGCAAAAATTGTGAGTTTATTATATACACATTACCTCAATACACATTACTTATTGCAAAAGGTATTTTTTGAATCGGACTCTCAACTCTTAGTACATTGTTTCGATAACAAAAAAAATACACCCCGGAATGTCCGAAGAATGTGGACATTAATTCTTTATTATGAGGATTTGTTGGAAATTCAAATTATCCATACTTTCCATGAGGCGAACTTCTGCACAAATGGACAAGCTAATATGAGTGTTGATGATACTATGCATGTATTCTTTTTTCCAAATTCTCTGTCTCAAAAAATTTGGGTGAATTGAGCTTGAATGCTTCCAATACCTCTCCGCTTAGGCGTTAATGTTCTGTCTGTCACGAGGATAGTAATTATGTTATGAGGATGATATAGTAATATTGGTTTTCTCTTCCATGTGTAAAGTGATATAATAATAATATATGATATTACAAAACAAAAATAAAGTATTTCTAGAGAAATAAGATACTCCACTTTATGAATAAATGCCACATATTAAGGACTTTTTTCATTGCTTTATTGCACTTTAATTAAATTATGTTCATTGTTTTTACAACCTACATTGCCATGTAATAAAATGTCGCCCTCTATTTTTTTTTTATTTTTAAAAAGACTGCGTATGACCCAAGATTATGAAAATTGGACAATAATAAATCTAGTTCTCCAATTCATATTTCACGATTTGCTATTAATAACTAGTCATCAAGGTTTGTGATTAAAAACTTAACATAGAGCAGTACAGGAATGTCGAGAATTCATGGAACAACTTTATATTTGTCTTAAATTCTTAATTTTAGCAAAAATAGTCACCATTGTTAATGTGAAAAGCTTTCCAAACCTATAATGATGTACTATATTTTGAAGCCTGGCCTTAAGAAATTTCCTATAATTACATATGTTACCATTTACACGTCAAACAAAAAATAAAACAAGAACCACAAGCCAAACGCAATTTAAAATAATTTTACCAAACACAATACGGTATCTGAAGAATGACGACAAATGGAAAATGTAGCGTGAAACACAGAAACAAAGCCCAAAACAAAAATCTTTCAAAACAAAATCTCGGTGCCTGCTTGCCTGCCTTAAAATCTTTGATGCTGATATGTAGGTTGTTTATGGGGGTGTATTCATTCGTGTTCATGTATAACATTGTATTCTTTGTGTTTCTTGTGATATTGAGCATAAGGAAACTGTTGGATTATGTCTAACCCATTGTTGGAATTTTCACAATGTTGAGCCAAGTTGAAGTCAAATAAATTTGGTCAAATAATCATGCAAAGTTTGAATGTTGAATTCAATGTCTAATTATGCCTAAGTTTATGCCAAGAAGTTTCTTGGTTCACACCATGATTTTTCACCTATAAATAAGCAAGAGATTTGTTCATTTTGTATCACAACACAAACCAAAGCTTGAGTAGCTTTGAGAGAGAACAAAGTGTAGAGAGAGTTTGAGTTGAGTAGTTTGCTCCTTCTCCGAGAGTCAAGAGTTTATACTCATCTTGTAATCCCTTCATATTTGATATAGTGAAGTGTGTGTGCTCCGTCGACGTAGGAGGGTTTTGCCGAACCACGTAAATATTTGTGTTTCCATTTCTGTGTGTGCTTTATTTTTCTGTCCCTGATAGCTCCTCGAATTTCCGCATGAACATGACAGCAGTCATTGTTCACTAACAACTGATATCAGAGCTAGTTAAGGGCAGAAATTGGTTCCAAGGTTTTCAGATATTCTGAATTCACTGGTGGTGTCGGAATTGGTTAATTCCACCATCTAGTGAGAGTTTTCACAATGGCATCAAGATAAGGAAAGGGTCGAAAAGTTTGACGATACAAACTTCGTTTTCTGGAAGATGCATATTGAAGACTATCTTTTTCAAAAGAATATATTCTTAACTTTGGGAGAAAATCCAAAGGATACAGAAGAGCTATGTTCATTTTTGCTGGGTGAAGCTTTGGTGTGGTAGGAAAATCGATATTTAAGTGGGACCGGTGTGACCCCACCAATTTTCCTGGGAATCTTGAAGTTCTGTCTAGGAAATATCGAGATCCTCTCTTTCGTGATATAGTTCTTAGCTAAGAAACCGAAGGAGAGAGTCAAGTGAGATGTCGTACCCTTCGACTTTGTCTACTGAATCAAGAAGATGAACTATAGGAAATGGACGCGGCAAATCAAACCATCGAGAAAAATCAAACGACAGGAGGTCCAAATCCAAGAATCCTACTAATTCTCAAAACTCAAAGACTATTGAGTGCTGGAATTATGGCGGGCTTGGCATTACAAAAGCAATTGTAAAGCCCCGAAGAAGGAATCGGAAGGGAATACAAAGGCAAACATAGCATCAATATCATAGGATGATTGCGCTTTGATTTGTTCCCTGGATGGTAATCAGGAGTCTTGATATTAGACTCTGGCGCTTCTACCTCCCATGGAGAGTACTTGGAAGAATATGCACCAGATAACTATAGTATATTGTATCTTGACCAACCTTGCGATATCATTAAGAAATGTGATGTGAAGATCAAGTTGAACAGATCAACTTGGAAGCTGAAGAGTGTCAGACATGTTCCCGACCTGATGAAGAACATGGTCTCGCTCGGACAACTCGCAAGCGAAAGATACATGATGATCTTCAATGGTGATAATTGGAAGATCTCGAGATGAGCAACGACTATTGCACCAGGAAAGAATGGAGTTTCTCTATTTATGACATATGATGCTTGTCAAATGATTACAACTGGTATTTGTGATAACGATTCAAACATGTGGCACCAGAGACTTGGGCATTTGAGTGAGATGTTGCTCAAAGTTAGGCAATCGAAGGGAAAGCTAACAGGCTTGCAGTCAGTGGACATAGATCAATGTGAAGATTGAATCTTTGGCAAGCAGAAGAGGGCGGCCGACCCCCCGGAATAGAGACACTGGAATTGGTTCATACAGATATATGGGTTCCAACACCCGTCTTATCCAATGGCGGAAAATCATACTTCGTGACTTTTATCGACAACCATTCACGAAAGGTATCGATTTACTTGTTGAAGCATAAACCAGATGAATTTGATGCATTCAAAGTATGAAAGACCATGATGGAGAATGAAACAAGGTTGAAAGTAAAGAAGCTTAGGTCAGACAATGGTGGTGAATACATAGACACCAGGTTTAAGAAATTCTGCTACGACAGCGGTATTAAGTTCGAGAGAACTGTACCAGGTACGCCACAACAGAATGGCGTAGCAGGATGCATGAACCAAATATTGACAGAGAGCCAGAAACATGCGGATACAGTCAGGTTTACCCATGTCGTTCTGGGCTGAAGCAGTTGCTACTACAGTGTACCTGATGAATATAAGTCTCTCATCACCTTTAAAGCTTAGACTACCAGATAAGGTATAGAGCAGGAAATAAGTGAAACTCATGCATATGAAAGTCTTCGGTTGTGTTGCATATATATATATATATATATATATATATATTCAGAGCATCAGTCAGCTTGACCCAAAGTCCCAAAATTTCACCTTCGTCGGTATGACAAGGATGAATTTGGTTATCGCATTTGGGATGATGAAAACAAAAAGGTAATCCACTGCAGGGATATTATCTTCAATGAAAGTGTTATACACAAAGACAGACACACAACGAGCACTCGCAAGTCGACGAGTGATGCTTCTATGTTGAGCAGGATGGCGTGCCAGACAGTAGTATGTCACAAGATGAAGATGATAATATAGTTTTGGAGGAACTCGAAGCGCAGAGCAGTCAAGAGTAGCTTGGCGCACCACAGGTTCAGAGTCCTCCTGCACCGAGAAGGTAATCTCGGCCTTATATACCAAACAAAAGCTATATGAATTATTTATTGCTTAGAGATGGTGAAGAGTCTGAATGCTACAAGGAATCATGTCAAGCAGAGGATGCTGGCAACAGTTACCATAGTAGTATTGGGATGGCGCCGTACGAAGCACTCTATGGACGCAAATGTCGATTACCGTTATACTGGGATGAGGTAGGAGAAAGAGCTATCACAGGACATGAGTTAGTGCAAGCTACTACAAACAAGATCTCTATCATCAGAGACAGACTCAAGGCAGCCCAGGATCGACAGAAAAGTTGGGCTGATATGAAGAGGAGACCAGTAGATATTGAGATTGGGGAAAAAGTCTATGTAAAAATTTCACCAATGAAAGGAGTTATTCGATTTGACAAAGGGGAAAAGTTAAGTCCGAGATATGTGGGACCATTCGAAGTTCTAGAAAAGGTAGGAACGCTAGCCTATAAAATATCACTACCACCAAGTCTATCAAGAATTCACAACGTCTTCCACGTATCACAACTAAGGAAATATATTGCTGACCCAAATCATGTGCTTGAAACAAAACCCCTAGTGGCTCAAGGGAGCTTGGACAAAACTTTGAAGTACGAAGAAATCCCCATCCGTATTGTGGATTTCAAAAAACCAAGTTCTGAGAAGAAGGGTCATTCTATACGTCAAAGTCCAATGGTCAAACATGTAAGGCCCCAACCCCTTAACTCGTCATTAGTGCATTTATGACGTCGTATGAGTATAAATTTTTCCATTTTTTAAAAGAATCATTACATGCTTCACATATTCTCCATGACATAAATAATAACAGCATGGAATGATCACTTCTACCAGCAATAAAACTCAAGGTTCACCCATTATCATCACCATTGCACCACTTTTACATTGTGGGTTTTTATAAAAAAAATGGACAGAGTCTCCCCATAAATTGAGCTATCCGAAAATGAAACAATCACAAAATAATTCCCAGCCAGGGAAAAAACACAATACTTAAAAGAAACCAAAGCCCTAAGTAAGTTCACAGCCAGGGAAAAACACAATACTAAGAAGACATCAAAAGTGGGCTTCAACATCCTTATACAGTCCATATACATGCTTCCAGTTGCTCACATACGAGCAATAAATGGATACCAAACTAACTGAATAAATGATGTATACTATTTACCCACACTCATATACGCTTCTGGAAGCAGCATGATCCAACAAAAATCGAGCTAATATCCCAAAATAGCTTAGTACATGTTGTACCTGTTTCAACAGAAACAGCCCCCACACAGGTGAGCATCTCTCATCACAATACTCATACTCATAACAATGCTTAATGATTATAATGAGATCATAATATCACAATTAAGATTATTGAAAATCTATATGAATATGTACTCCCTGTAAAATTTTGAATCCATAGCTTTCCACGAACTGTCCCTGTTTCAATCTCACACACTTTCATAACAACAAGTTCAGTATCGTTATTCACATTATGATACTCATCAACACGATAAATTCAATACAACTAGAATCTAGTATATATGCTTAATCATGAATAATTCCATGATTCAGATAATCCTTCCTATCAGTCTATCTCATTGTCAATATTCACATTGAATCATGCCCAAGGCATAGTTACCCAACTTCGTATACTCGGATCACGTACAACTACGTATCCCCCTCAGATCACGTACAACTACGTATCCCCTATACCACATATAGGTACATATTCATTTCTTTACTCATATTCGGATTACACACAATTATGTAACCACCATACTGCATATGTCAAACTCAACACACAATCATTACATTCAACGATACATGATATACGAATATGTCATTATTTCATAGTATATATATATATATATATATATATATATATATATATATATACCTGCTAGTACGTCACTACGTACCTTAAGGTTGAAGACGTGAATAAGCCACCCTGGATGTCCGGATGCTCATGGAGTAACTATAAATCGAATGTCCATTCCAAATTAGCTCATTCATTCGACATTCTCATCATCTAGTTAACATATTACACTTGTTACTTGGAATTATTATCTCTTTTTAAGAAGTGATATACACAATTCAATAACACTTCTCGTACTATCCAAATTTCCAGCTATAATTTTTGTACTCGAATTATCTTCACATGCTCACTTTAATCAACTATACTAATCGAGTTAGCCTACACACTTTAGCAATAACTTAATAAAATGACATGAATCACCAATTCATGCTATTGCACACATTCAAGTATAATCATTATTATATACTTTAATACATGTTTATAACACACATTAACATGTGTCTAGCTCACTTATTTACTTAATGACACATTCTCTAAGTTATTAGCATCTTAAACCATAGCCCAATACTCATCAAAACACAACCATGATATAAGCCATAAAAGTAGACTTTCATAATTAGTAGAGATTTTGGCCAACACTTGAACATCACTTATGCATACTATCAAGCACCTTAAGAGCATGATTTTCAAGCCCCAAGATAGCCCTAATTTTTCGACCATCACAGTCCCCCAATTAGACCATTACAGCATACAAAATTTTATCAATTATAGCACATAACTCCTTGCAGAAATCTACAGAATTTTTGAACAATCATGGCATACAAATCTAACAAAATGGTAGCAATTTTTCGACCAACATTGCAGCAGTAATACTCCAACTTAAACACAAGATTTTTGAGCCAAAGTAGTAGCAAATTTCAGCCTAAAACTTACACAAAACAGGCAGCAACCATTTGCCCCAAAATACGTCAAAATAGAACCCAAAATAGCCACTTATTCGAACCACCACTCAGCATAATTTTGAATCAAGGAACAACAAGATTTCAGCCCCAAAACAAATGAAAAATCGAACCCAAAGCTTTAAGGGTTTTCGAAAATTGCAGCAATAAATCTTTCCCAAAACAAAATGTATCCAAATAGGCAAAACTCAAAATACAATGGGATAAATTGAGAAGGAACCAAGTAGCATCGATCTTACCCAAACTTGAGCAAGAAATCGTGTCTGAAAATGAGCCAAAAATTTACGCCTTGCAACCGAGAGAGAGGGGTGACGCGCAGATGAGGGAAGGGAGAAGAGAGATGATTGATTATGTTGGTGATGGGAAATGAAAAATAAAGCTAAACCCACTTAAGTATACACATCACCATCTCCCAATTAATCTATTATTTGCTCAAAATCTCTTCTAGATATGTATACTTCAATTACAATCTCATACTCCATTTTAT
The DNA here is from genome assembly GCA_907163345.1 of Haberlea rhodopensis. Classification (NCBI taxonomy): domain Eukaryota; kingdom Viridiplantae; phylum Streptophyta; class Magnoliopsida; order Lamiales; family Gesneriaceae; genus Haberlea; species Haberlea rhodopensis. The sequence continues at coordinate 22,266 of CAJQUN010002247.1, forward strand.
TTTACTTCAAACCCAATTTACAAATTTATTTAATATTTAATCCAAATCCCATTCCAAAATCTGATATTCAATAATTAAATCCCGACATATCATAAAAATATCATGATTAAATCCATTTGACAATTAATAATTATTCCGGGCATTACAAAACCATGCTGAAAGAGAAGCTACATGGGAAGTAGAAGAATTGATGCGAGAGAAACACCCCTACATTTTTCCAAGACCAAGTTGACTCGAGTTTCGAGGACGAAACTTCTAATAAGGAGGGAGGGATGTAAAGACCCGATAATTTTTTGATGTCATCCAACAACTTAAGGTACATTGTTCAAGTCAAACACCTATTAGATAATTAAATATTCTAGTAGGATTAAAACTCTAATTAAATAAGATAGATAATCAAGGATTATAATATGATTAAAACTCTAAATATTTGATACATAATGATGCACTTTACAAAATAATTAAGGGATAAGCTTGGGTTATCAAAATCTTTAATAAATAGTTGGAGTACACATCCAAATCATCATTCCTAACAAATCAGCAGAATATTGTATCTTCAAATTCGAAAGTCTGCAACCATTATTCTTCAAAAATTTAGCCATTAAAATTCCCTTCCATTCATCAACTTAATTTTCGAAGGAAAGACACACAAACATACAGTAAGATTCCAGCAAACTATTTTCGAAATTCTTCATCAATCTGTTTTCGAAAAGTTCACACAGTGCACACTCAGTGAAGGTGTTCGAACACTGTTCAAATTTAGGAGGAAGAATTCGTCGTTTTCGCACCCTAAATCGTTCAAACACGTCTATAGTCGCGGCAAGTGGGCTTTTGTTAAATATTCCTTTCGTTTTTGAAAAACTATAATATGTTTTAAAACTTCAATCGATATGTGAATTATGTAAAAATTATGATGTTCGGATGAAAATTATATTTTTTAAGCACTTTAAGTTTTGAAATCTGATTGGGGGGAATTCATTTATGGCCCTGATGTGGTGGGATTATAACCGTTTACACGACCTGATACAGTGGTTAACTGTTTTTCTGGGAAGTCCAGACCCTTTATTCATGGGTGATCTGATGTCATGACCTCACTCTAGGAGGGTTAAGTCTAGAGAAGGATATCAGTACCAAGAGAAAATTAGAGGATTTGTTGTGCTTAACGTATATGAAAAAATATTACTGGTATTATATGTTATGTTATGGCTCGATGGGAGCAATTATGATAATTCATGGCTCGATGGGAGCAATTATGTTGAGATGCATTCATATAAGTTTATGTTCGATTATGATATATGTTTTGGAAAAATTATGAATATGTATTATATTGTCATATCGATTGGCCCCCGCTTGCTGAATGTTTTCCAAAACACTCACCCCTTACTCTACCTTCCCAGATAAAGACGAGGAAGATATTGAAGAAGAACAACAACACCAATTTTGGGGTTGGTGATCCGCTGCGTTTTTATGAACTAAAGAGTTTAAATTTTGTTTAAGTATGATTCAGTAATTTTATTTCGTTTTAAGACTTTTAGGAATTGGTTATGCAATTTAATTTCGATTGTAAAGACAATTATTTATTTTTATGGAATATAGACTGGTTTTTCGTTAAGTACGGTATTACGACGCTTATTGATTTCAAGTTGTTATTGGAAATCAATACCGGTGTTATTGACCCCGATCTCGGGGCGTGACACCCACCAACAAGGTTCACCTCTGAGACCACTACAATAAGATGCATGTCATCTATGTCTGAGCTCAGGTTGTCCTCAACAATGTTGGCATGAGCAGGCCTCTTGTCTTTGCCTCTGTTTGGGACTCCTTGGAATCAAAAGTGTGTTTGCGCTTATTCCCACTGGAACTGTCCCCAACTTCAACCACGTTGGTTTTGGAAATCATACCGATAGATTTTCTTGTCAACTTTTCGGTTGTCTTGCTCGATGCGCAGCCTCCTAATAAGATCATCAAGACTCATCATCTTTCGCTTGTGCTTCAGGTAGCTCTTGAAGTCCTTCAAGATGTCGGTAATTTTTCAATCATCATCGCCACTTGGAGGGCATCATTTAGCCACATACATTCGACAACAAGTTCATGATATATCAGCTGCAGCTCTTCACAATGCTCAACAACGCTCTTGCCATCTACCATTCGATAGTCATGGAATCGACCGGCTACAAATTTCTTTGCACATGCATCGCCAACTTTGTATTTCATTTCTAACATTTCCCAAAGATCCTTAGCTTCTGGCCTCCTGGACAAGTAGGTGAAAAGTCTGAGCAGACTACTTCGAACACTAGTAGTGTGCAACACTCTCAAACAGTATGCAATATATGAATGAAGAATGATTTTTGATTTTCGGATAATGAAAAATAAGGCTGGAGCAGCTTATATAGCTGAGCAGCAGACCTCTCCAAAGGTCTCAGAAATTAAGTGTAATGTTTAGTGGGGTAGATGAAAAGTCTCAACATTTAATATCAGATTAATATGGATTTAAGTCTCACACTTAAATCTGACGTCAATTCTACAGGTATGTGAAAAGTCTCAAACTTAATACTCATCAGAATATGAAAAATCAGGTAGATGAAAAGTCATTTCAAAAATTCGAGTAGTAAAAAGATAGGGATGTCTTCGCAAGCAGCGACGCGAGGAAACGAGCCTAGCGGAGCGGATGGACGAACGACGCGCGAGGGGCACCCATCTTTTTTACTTAACTACACTCTATCAATAAGTGTCTCATTTTCAACAAACAATAAGTGTCTCAACTTTTCAATATGAGATTTTTTTAGTCTAATTGATTATTCATAATTAAATTATCATAATTTTATTCTCATTAACAAAATTAATAATAATTATTAGGCTTTTTACAATTGAATACAATTATTCTTTTATTAATCCCAACATTCAGATCTTTGTTTTTAAAGGATATTGTATAAGTTATTCCCGTATGAAGCTTTATTAGGTGATAGCTTTTAGCATTTGTTGCACTTGTCGTTTGCATGTTGTTTCGCTCGCGTATGCTCGACGTAAAAATGTACAGTTTTTGATTCAGTAATACATTTTATTTTTTGACAAAAAAAACAAAACAAAAGCCCCCAAAAAACGGTAGGGGCAGTCTGACAACCAAAGATTATGCTCTGGGCTGAGTACATAAATTATTATGATAAAATCCAAAATATAAATATAACATAAAAACACCCTAGAATGTAAAACACAAAAATAAATAAGTGGTAGGAACATTTTACATTTTCACTTGCTATCGTTGACAAAGATTGATCATGCTGTCAATCAGGGATACCTTTTGCAAAATTATGTTTTTTTTAAAATTATGAATAATTGTTTTTTTTAGACTCAAGAAAAATATTATTCCAGAAATCCAGTCTTGGTTAAAATGGCATTCCTTAATTTGCTGAGATCTCTTCCTTTGAGAGTTCTTCCAACACCTTCACACATGGAGAATGATGCAATCTGAGTACTAGCGAGCCTTGTTGCCAAATATTCATGTGGTGGGACCATTTCATTCCCATCATCATAACTCTCTGCATCATCAACTAAGCCATGGCGATTCCTCCATCCCATATAATCATCATCATCATCATTGTCATGTGCACCAGATGCATCATCCCACAAGTTCTTGTCAGAATCTCTCTTCAAAATCTTGGACCAATCAGGAATGTCCACAGGAGCTGATGACTGCTGAGGCTCCGTCCATCCTGTGGAGGTGCCGCTGCCGCCCCTTCTGATGGCCCGTGGAGCGGCGTTGAACCTCCTTGCATTTGATGATGAAGAACCGGAAAAATGGTTCTTTCTGGTTTTCGAGTTCGAATCCTCTCTTGCTTTCGCCAGAGACCACACCTCCTCTTCTTGAAGATCTTCATCTTCAAATAATGGCTTTCTACCTCCATACAAATCTGCCATGCTGCCGCTACAAGCTGCAAAAACCAGTGCCTAACAGTGGGAGCGAAATCTTGAAATGCAACTCCAATAAAAAAAATCCAATAAACATATGTAGACAAAAAAAACAGGTAGTTTCTTTGAGTCTTTCACTCTATATGAGAGAAACTAGGCGTTGGTAAATGTAAAAGGATATGATGAGGAACAATCAATCCTACCTTTGGTTAATAACTTAGAAAAAAAACCACGTCTTTCGCAGTTTTATCTCAAATTTGCACTGTGATTGGTCAGCCCTCCACAAAAACAAAAGTGGCAGAATTCGTGTACAATTCCCAGTAACTATTGCAAACTTCCAAAGAAAATTACAGATATCAAGAACGTAAAAAACGAGTCTGTTGCAGCACCTGACGGGAAAAAGACAAAATCCTGAGGATATACGTGACAGTGGCTTTAACTCCCTTTGGCCCTCAAAGCAGGAACTGCAAAGAAATGGCCAAACAACATTAAAGTAATGGCCCTTTAAAATTAGAATCCGCGTTTCAATAAGATCGCATTGTGGACTCATTTACCGAAAATTCTATGCTACAAACTCGCAATAAACCATTGGATGTGGAGGATCCACATCCAATGGATATGACTCCACCGGGGCCTTGGCCCTCATTTACTCTTATCTGCAAATGGGGGTTGAATCCGAAAGGTGGGTTTTTTCTTGTACGGGAATAAAGTCCAAAACGCCCACAGAAATTATGTGATTGACATAAAGGAGAGAGAGAAGTTGGGGTCACTGTACTCCTTGGACTTTCTGAATGAACCCATAAAAACAAACATATCAAGATCCCATTTTTTTCCCTTCTGGTAAAAAAATAGGTGTCCTAGCTAAAGATTTCCTAAAGTGGTTTTTAAATTATGTAAATATATATATGATTTTTGGGTGTTCTGGGTTGTTAAATTGTATAAATAAACAAAAAGTTTCTCAGAAGTTTCAAAAAAGGCTGGATTTGATTGGGAAATGTGGAAGAGAACGATTGATCCCAGCTAATCTCACTGATTTCTGTAAACCTTATCCAAGCTATAATGACAACTAAGCTCCCATTACGGTATTACGCTTGTACTAAAAGCAGATACATGTAGTATAGTATAGGTAGTAGATGGAGGTTCAACTTTATTGAGAATGCCTATGTGAAAGTTGAGACATTATATATTGTGGACGGTTCCATTCACATAAACTTGTGTGTATTCAGTTTATCACCGTGGATATTGAGAAAAGATCGTAAAATTTATTTGTAGTTTAACATTACATCTATAGGTTGGATGTCTTCATATCAGCCGACAGCCAACACTTTTTTTTTTTTGGCACGGCTTCTTTTTTGTAAGGAAGAGATAAAGATCAAATCCCCTCCCCTCGCATTAGTTAGAAAGAAAGAAGATTAGGCTGCATTCAATGTGTTGTGACTTTAATGTACAATAGATTCACGAGCTTAAAGACATAATCAATTATATAATTTGTCAAAACATAAAGAGCTACAAAATACCCATAAGATCCATCTTCACAGTCCTAGAGTTGGTCGATGGATTCTGAGAATATGTAACATTAAATGCAATATCCCTAATTATACTGATTACAATCACACATATCCAAGTGTTCAATGGAAATAACCATAAAAGAAAGCCATTAAAAGTTGCTCAAAGATTAGAATTCCATGTAATGGATTAAAAAGCATGCACATCAGATCTGGTTTTGTGTGTTTTTATTGATCATATCAAACTGTGACTCAACTTCTTATGAGTTGTTTCTTGAATGCTCCCCTGTCCTGGGTTTTAGGAATTATCGCTGAGATGACACTGTACATAAAACCAATAAAAAAATACAGTAAATTCACTAACCCGGGATCAGGTAGTGTTGAAGTGGGTGATATGTTAATATTAGTATTGATATAATTTTAGTCCCAGTGTTTGGTTTTGTATTTAAAAAAAAAATTATCACATCATCTTTATCCATTTTAATCTCACTTTATAGCAAAATGACAAATATATCATTTCCGACATTTCTTACTATTTCAAAATTTGAAATTCCCGACAAAAATTTTAAATTACTTCATTAACTTAATCCCATAAATTATTATATAATATTTTTAATTTTCATTATTATTATTAGTATTATATAATATATATATATATAGATATAAATTATATATATATAACTTTATATTTATTATTATTATTATTATCTTTTATTAAAATAATAGTATTATTATTCTTATTTTATAGTTATTACGATTACTATATTTTATTATTATTATTATTATTATTCTATTATTATCATTATATATTATAATGTATATATATATAATATATTTTATTATTATTAATATATTAATTATCGTATTATTATTATTATATATAAATATTATATTGTATTTTTTATTTTATATTATTATTTAAAATAATATATTTTATATCTTCTATATTATAAGATTTCGTAATATTATATATATATCTATGTCTATATTATTACCTATCTATATAATAATAATATTATTTATATCATAATTATATAATCTATTCTTATTATTGTGTATAATAATCATATATTATATCTATTCTTATTATTATTATTATAGTGCCGATGGTATTTAGTCTTTTTATCAAAAAATAATTTATCAACAATCTTATCCTCCAATCAAACGATATATAACCTTATTTACATTATTATTTTATAATTTTTTTAATCTTAAATTATTTATCACGTTAAGATGCTATAAGTACTATGATGGGCCTTTTAGTTTTGGCGTTATTGATCATATCTGAACTAAGTGGGCATATTATAGGGTCTTGGTGACAATTATGTGTCAGCCTAGACAAAGTATTGTAAGGATGAGAGGTCCCCTCATGGCCTCAACTCTAATACCAATTCAATGTGTGCTTTAGGTGGATAGGGACTCTACCACCTTTCGATTTTGCTAAATTATAACACCAAACTTACTTTTAACCTTTTTCTTTTTCTTTTTTTTAAGAAAAAGAGTTTGTTTTAGACTTGATTTTAAACAATAAAAGAAGAAAACCCGATTTTTTATAATAATTACAAGATATTTTACGTAACAGGAATCTAATTTTTATTATGAAGTTGATTTTTGGTTACTATTTTGTTTGTTTTGCTATTTTTCCCATGATAACTTATGCTGTCCATTTATTTTTATTTTTTTAAAATAATGTATAGAATCTCACATTTAAATATCGAATGTGATGATTGTCCAATAAGTAGTGAAACAACAAATAATATTTTGTTAATGTCATTTGGTGACTGACATATGCTAAATACATTATTTTTCAAATAAAATTTATTTATTTTTAGACCAATCGTATCGATCAATTTTTTTTTAAGAAAGTATTTTTCCTATGCAGAAGGTTTTGTAGTTTAACGAGGATCATCACTGATAGTGCATGCCAGCCAACATTGCTGATTTCAATATCAGTAATCGGGAGCAAATTATTGTAGGGCAGTGTAATACATTATCCTGTCATCGGGTGAAGATAGTGAAAGCGAAGAATTTAATAACTTCACCGAACAACAAACTATGGCAAAAAAAAAAAAAACAGTTAAAGGAAGGAATTTGAGATGAGTGAATTTTAAATTACCATCAAAACATCATTTGTGTTACGATAAAAAAATTGAAGTATTTAGTTTCCCCCTTTTATAAATATTTTTTTATTTAATATTTTAAAAAA